>JALLBE010000303.1:0-18657 GCA_036939795.1 Thalassiosira mediterranea
GTACGAAATTTGGCGGGAACCCGGAAGTGTGCGAAGCAAACCATCCATACGGTAAGCCCCAACGCCAAAAACGGCGAGCCATCTCACATTTCCGTCGAGTCGACGCCGTCGTCGCCCGCCAAGACGATCCAATCGTCCGCGCGCACGATCCCCAACGCCGAGACAATGGGCGCTGGCCGACGACGCCGATGACATCGACGACGAAGGGCACCATTTCCAGTTGCGCCGTACCTGTGTCACCATCATAGTCATCTGTATCGCACGAGACGAATTGAATCCATTTGAACTCACCGATGGACCATTCATCCTTCGTGCTCTGACTCTCGAATATCTCTTTCATTTTGGTCAGCGTGTGTGGCAGCGTTGCACCGCGCTGCGGGACGGGAGCCGTTGGAGAGTAGCCCCTGCACGGAGCACACGAAGATTCGAAGAAAAACGGCTCCCATCATCACGAGCTAACGTAGGTCATCACGGACCGCACCGCACTGCCGTCGAAGTCCCCCAAGACGGAGTCGTTTCTGAGTCGTCGGGAGCCAACATCGTGATCGTGTATCGGCCGGAATAGAAACCGACACCTCACTAGAGCGCCGTGTACGTCACCCAGCGCCATTGACCGATCCAACCTTCACTCTTGGCAAAAGACGGCGTAACCCGACGACATAACTCAACCACGGCGGAATATGAAGCGACAAGCCCGACGAACGACGCTGGCCCTGTTGGCCGCCGCCGCCGCCGTCATGTCCTCCACGACGATGGCGCAGGAACCCACGCCCGCCCCGCAGGCGGCCGTCGTCGACACCCCGGCCCCCATCGACGCCACCCCGGAGCCCACCCCGGAACCCACTCCCGCGCCCACCGAGCAGGTGACCCCCGAACCCACCGACCCCACCGTCGTGGAATGCCAGCTGGGACCGGGCGTCGGACCCACCCCCTGCCCCTTCACTCAATTCTGTCGCCTCCCCACCCCCCCATCCTCGGGGTCGTGCAATTTGGACCCCCTGCTCGGGGAGGTCTACACGGGATATTGCGCGGACATTCCCTCCAACTGCAACGCGAGCAACAGTCCGGTGTGCGGGTGCAACGGCGAGACCTACGCCAACGAATGCACGGCCCATAGTTTCAGCGTGAACGTCGCCGAATTGGGGGAGTGCCCCACGCCGGAGCCCACGCCAGAGCCCACTCCCGAACCCACCTCGCCCGAGCCGACTCCCAGTCCCACGGCGGGGGCGACCCCCGAGCCCACTCCCTCGCCCACCGTCGGGGCCACGCCCGAACCCACGCCGGAGCCGACCACGCCAAGTCCCACCCTCTCGCCCGTGGCGGCGCCGGTCACGGAGGAGCCCACCGAGGAACCTACGAAGGGGCCCACGGTGAGTTATGTGCGCAAGTGTTGGAAAACGTCGAGAGCATCATGATGTGCACGTGAGGTTTGATCATCGATATATTTGTGGGAAAGAAGAGGATATACTTTTTGGTGAAATGATAAACATTCTCTTTCCCATCGACACTCTTGTTTTGGGAGCGAACCATTCCCTTTTCTCACTTTTTCTCCCCCGGGTTGGGAGGATGATTGGCCAACCGATGAGGGATGGCAGTGTCTGCGAGAAAGTGGTCAGTCTGCATGAGGGTTGGTCAGGCTTTTGGGGACTGTGGTGGCGAGTATGCAAGTCGAAAGTAGATGGCGCCAGGATGGGTTAAGGGGACTGGTTTCTGGAATGGGTCCAACAACTCACTGTTTGACGTGGCTTGATTTTGCCGGCGTTTGGATGAAGCGGGCAGAATGTTGCGCAGTTAAAACGACTGGAGGCCGGCTTGCATTTCACAGACGTTGTCTGTAGACTTTTTGGAAGCCTTACACGGAATATTTGATATTTTCTCCTCACATCATGCTCTCCTCATTTCATTTCGTAGACTGCTCCCACGAGCAAGCCGACGCGTGCGCCGACGACGGACAAACCCACCACCGAGAGCCCAACAACTGATGAGCCTAGCGTAAGTTTGACGGCAACCTGGTGGCAACCTTTTTGTGTGTAGGCATCCCGAGAGGAGTTTTCTTTTTTATTATTATATGAGCATTCGCTCATACACAATCCACGATGGCATTTTTTGATTGGTTTATTTGGCTTTTTGACTGGATGTGTAGCTGTCGCCGACAAGACGGCCCACCCGTAGACCTACAAGGAGGCCGACGTCCGAGCCGACGGTCACGCCGTCGTACGAACCCACTGTGAGTTGTGTCTGATACCCAATCGAAGGCTTCGCGTTGCGAGGGGTTTTGATTTTTGTCAAATGAGCAATTGCTCATACACATATCCACGATGGTTTTTTCATTGTCAACATGTGTATGTTTGGTTGATTGGATGGGCAGCCTTCGCCAACCAGGAGGCCCACCCGCAGGCCTACAAGGAGGCCAACTGCTGAGCCGACTGTGTCGCCATCGTATGAACCCACTGTGAGTTGTGTTTGATGTATTGGTGGGAAGGACAGGCAGAGAGATCTTGCTAACATTGTGCATATGAACCTGCATGTGGAGTGCAGCTGACACCTTCATATAGACCAACGCGGAGACCCACTCGAAGGCCTACGATGAGGCCAACTGAGTCGCCGACGGATGCTCCCACCGTGAGTTTGTTTGTTGGGGGTCAGCTCCGAGCGCGAAGTCTGGAGTCCATATAATATAGGATATAGGGCAGTCGCACCTCTACCATTGCTGCAGCCACTCTGCACTGAGTGCAATTTCATCAGAGTGCTTTGACTTCGTCATGGTTCAACATTGGTCCTTCTTCTCACAATAAAATTGCTATCCATCCCACTCTACAGGAGACCCCAACAGACACCCCCACGAGGAAGCCGACAGAGTTCCCCACCATCACACCCTCAGAATCGCCCACCCCTCGCCCATCTCGGTCACCTGTCCTCGGAACGGGCTCGCCCAGTTATCCTCCCACAGACAAGCCCACTACGTCTCCGACAACGGCACCCACAGATGGCCCAACGACCTCGCCAACCACAGCAGAGCCCACAGTTGCACCTTCCCGTTCGCCATCTAGGACGCCGACAGAAGGGCCCTCTCGGGCACCAGTCGTCGGCACGGCCTCGCCCTCCAAACCACCGACTGACAAGCCCACTGAGAGCCCGGTGGTCGAAGAAATTCCTGATGAGCCGACAGCCAGCCCAGTGGTGGAAACTAAGCCTCCGATCACTCCTGTGCCTACCGTTGAAACCGCATCTTCTTCGCCCACGTTGAGCATTGTTGGGCCTGAGACCGTTGCCGGGTTGACGACGACACTGGTGGGCGTTGCAGCTATTGAAGACGAAAGACAGTGGGAGAGCACGACAAGGAGCTTCTGGGAGGATGTGTACGAAGAAAGTTCCGACATTTCTAGAGTGAAGGTGGAGATAACAGTCACGAGTACAAAGTCCAATGCCTCCCGGCGGAGATCGCTCGGGGTGAGGGGGTTGCAGTCGGATTCTTCTGTGGAAGTCACTTACACCCAAACCACCTCCTATTGGCCAGCCAGTGCGGATGTGGAACAACCATCGTGGGATGAGATCGTTAAGTTACCTTTGAGCACTCAGCCCAATCGTGATGCATACGTAGGCGAGTTGAAGCGACTCGATGGATATGAGGAGCTGACGGACGTCACTGAAATTGCCATCACGGACGATTCTGACGGCGGTGATAATGTGAAAGATCCAGATGATCCAACTAGCGGTGGAGGCCTGTCTCTTGGCGCTATCATCGGCATAGCAGTTGGTGGTGCTGTCCTCCTCTTCCTTATCGCAGGCCTAGGATACTACAAATACAAGAAAGGCAGTGAGGAGGATGGTGGCGATCCTGGCACGACGACAGTTGGCAGCACACAGGCCCCCACTGCATCTGGAGCAGGTACTGGCGCCTCGCTTCCCACGTACGGGGATACTTCTGTTGCTACAGTTGACTACGACTACTCTCGCGCGTTTGGAGGTGCTGGCGAGAATTCTGTCTCCCTCGCTGATGGTACGCTAGGGGAGGGAACACGCCAGACCACTGGTGCAGAGTCTGATCCCGCCATGGTGCCTGGAAGTGGCAACACGATCTTCTCTGATGATCCCACCTTTGACCAGGCCTATGAGGACGTGAGGGAGGAGATTATCGATGTGTACGCGCCTGCGGGCAAACTGGGTGTTGTCATCGACACACCTGACGATGGAGCGCCTGTGGTCCACGCTGTGAAGGACACGAGCCCGATATGTGACAAGGTCCAGGTCGGCGACAAACTCGTAGCCGTAGACGACGAGGATGTGAGGGCGATGACAGCGATCAAGGTGTCGAAGTTAATTAGTCGGAAGAGTAATGAATCAAGCAGGAAGCTGACGATCATCCGACACGTTGCCAACAATTAGATGCGAACAAACTTGTTGGCGCTGTTGAATGCATTTTTTATTCATGATATATGTTCACTTGGGAAAACCATAGTTTGTTGAAATGATTGTCTAGTTGAATCAGAAACAATGGTCGTATGAATATAAATTTAGCGATTTCCTATTTCTATGGCTAATTATTTGAGATACGATAAGGTACGGCAGCGTGCTAACCAATGCTTGAACACAACAACCAAGTCAGTCTGTGACACCAAAGCTCGATAACATCTGAGGGGTCATACCCTCACCATCGACACATCTTTGATACGCAATGACCATGCCTCCTGGGAGCCATAGATATGAATCATGCTCTTACTCTTTGACGCTTCTTCATCTGACACTACAATCAAGGCATCTACATCGTTCCAATCTGAGGATGACCATGTGGTGAACCAAAAGAATTCATTGTACCTGGTAGATGTGCCCGGCGGACCCCCGGAGCTGTTCATGCGAAAAATGGGACATTCTCTATTGCTAGGATCGCAATCAAGAGGATTACCTTCCTCGTCTGTAAGCATAACCTTGGCAGTAAAATGATACGTAGCTCCTGTAGCAAAGCATCGGGTGTCCAGATACTGTACGAGACCGTTTGCCCAAGAATCTCTTTCTCTATTCTCCAAATACCACCCACCATTGACATCAGTTACATTGTTGACCCCCCCACCGGAATGAAGCCATGTCCCGGGGCCAGTTTCGATGAGTTGACTGCATTCTTCTGGATCACCAGTGCCGTCGTACATGAAGTTGAGGGGCACGCCACCACAACCATCAGGATCTGTATCCTCGTAAATTGTGTCGACGAATGTTGGCCACATGGCTAAGCTTGACTCCAGATCGATGAAAGATGCCACATAGGTCCCCCCAACTGGCAGGTACAGCCGGTAATGAGCTGTCAACATGTAAAAGTCTGCATGGCCGTTCATATGGCTGCCCCACTCTCCAGGAACATCGATTGATTTCTGCGTAGACGTGTCAATGACTCGAAGAAGCGTCGTGCTAGGTGTCCCTGCAGATGGAACGGACACCTTCAAAGACCTCACACAAGCCTCTGCACATTGCTGAGTACACGACGAGCCACCGGCCACGGGAAAGCATTCATCGGGAAATGTAGTCCACAGTGAATTGTCCGACACCATATAACCACCTCCATCAACTCCAATGTGAATGTAATCAATGCCACCCAACTCAGAATCACAGAGATTGATCCTGGCGGCGGGGTCAACTTCATTGTATTGAATGGACTCAACAAGCGTTCTGGGATCAAAGTAGCCTGAGTCCTCTCTCGAATCAACATCGAGGGCGGCAGAGTCGGAGCAGCCCGTGACTGAGCCAAACCTCTCAAAGGCGATGTTCGACACGTGGTAGCCAACACCATCGCCCCCTCCCAACTTGGCAGCATGTAGTTGTATTCCACGTTGCACCCTGTTGTCATAGCCACAAGGCGAAAGTTCCTGAATCCCGACTGAATTGGAAGGAGACGACACCAGCGCAATATACTCGGCACTGTACCCCACCACCGTGATATTCTCGATGCGCCCTGCATAGGTTCTATCGATGTCGATACCCGCACGCTGATTGTCGGCAAAGAAGCCGCCAACGTAGGTCTGCCTGAGGCCATTGTGGCTGAACGCCCCTGCACCGCGATTGCGGTACGATATGAAGTCTGTGAATACCGCCTCATTGGGAGGCTTCCATCCCCCGCTGGGATAGGTCTGCATTCCGTTTCCCTCATTTGAGTGTGCGACATTTGCCTCGAAAAGGTATGGGACCAAGTCCTGCCTTGAGGGAATGGGTAGGCTCCCATCAAGGACCTCCGGCGAGTTCTTGCTTGCGCCACGGAAGAACATCTCCACCTCGAACCAAAATCCGGACCCCTTGCTGCCAGCAGCGACATTACCCACGAGGGTATTGCGGGGACTTGGCATCCAATATGTGGATGGGTTGTGATCAGAATCCACAGCCGAAAGGAGGTTTGATGTCTCCACTGGCTGGGTCAGCGCGCCCAGGTTGGTCCTGAAGATATTACCATACTCATTTCCATCCTCAGTCATGAAGCAGTGTCCCCTCGTGTTGTAAGCGACGTTTGATTCGACCAACACCTCATGCGAACCATGGACGACTATGCACCGCTGGTTTGACTCCAGGATCGTGTTGGCCTTCACCACGCTGCCAGAGACGACGCCTGAGCGGTGGAAGTGCAGCGGGTATCGTCCCAGATTGCCCTGCTGTCCCATGCCTTTGAATTACACACCCTCCAGATGCTGTTGCACAGTGGGCGTGTGGAGGACGATGAGGTGACCACCGTGCAGCTCTTCAGAGGGGTCTGGGGTTGCAGTCACCAAGACGTTGCGGCTAAGCAACGCTACCTCGGCCCTTGTTCTTGGGTCAGGATCTTCGATCGGGTGGAAGCCGGCGTCGCCCTCGAACTTGATCACCCCCACCTCATTGCCCAGGTGGATTTTGGTTGAAGCTTCCACCACGGTTACCACTCGCGAGTCTGTGTATTGATTAGTACTGGGCGTAACAAGAATCTTGCCGCCACCGCCCCAGCACTCTGCGACACGAGAGTCTGATACTAGCAGCTCCTGGCCGACACCCTGGCTGAACTCGATCTTGATGTCATCATAATCCACGACCGCCGCGGGCGAACCCTCAGACACCATGGTGATCAATTTGACGTCAGTTGCACTTGCAATCTCCTCTGTGACGGAAAAGGAAATCGTGTGCAAAACCCACCCATCTGTTGCATACTGCTTGGGAGGGCGGAAGAAGTCGCGATACAGTGTGGATCCAGAGGGGGTTGTGAGCACAAGCTTGAGCACTAAGGAGGCACCTACAACGGAGTCCACTCGGGCCTTCATTGAGAACTCGTAGAGGAGGCCAGGTTCCAGGCATCCTGTCACCAAGGTTTGCTCGAGTCCAGGCTGCCGATGAAAATATGAGATGTGTGCAAGAGTAAGAAGTTGTGCATCATGTGAGTGGAATGTGTATGTCATCCAGGAGAGAGACCAGCTAGGTTGATAGGCACACTCACATATACAGGCGTGCGGCCGGCATGCCTCAAGAACTTATTGCCATCCTCCTCCTCGATCAAGAAAGACCCACCGCTCCTTGGTTTCCAAGGATAAAACTCGCCTGACTCAAAGTCTCCATTCGAAATCAAGTCTGAGCAAACCCCCGACGATGGATCGGGATAAACCTCAGGCGGCGCCAGGGCAAATTCCATCAAGAGAATATTCACATCATAACCGGGTGCGGGCAATCCGGAGAAGATGAGATAGAAAGCACCATTGTAGGCATTCACGTCGTCCAGCTCGGCCTGTGTCAAATCGAAGACCGCACGGAAATCGAAGTACTCCCCATCCGGAGTCTTGGGCCAGTGCTTCGACAGCGGTATGGTCCTGTAGGTGCTCTTGTTGTACCGACCAACCTTCTGCAGTTGCAACTGGAGACATTTGCCGTTGATCTCGCAGGTGCTGGGCCCATACCCATCCAACGACGAGACCTTGATCCGAGCGCGGAGCAGGTACGGCACATCGGGCTGCAACTGACCGCAAGCTTCGGAAGATGGGTAGATGTGCACGCGCGGGCCTTGGGTGCTCTTGGTCCTGCCCGAGATGTGCAGCGAGCTATCTTCGGGATCAACATCTACCGTGGCTGCACTTGTGGAGCTAACGTCCCAGTGTTCCAACCAATGCGACCCCGGGGATAGATCGTCGAACGCCAGCACTATTTCGTAGGAGCAACCCGTGGGCGACTCTGGAGGACGGGGATAATCGTCCGGAGATGGCGCCCCTCCCGTCCCCACCTTTATCAAATCCGTCCACGTGGGACACTCGGCTCCGTCCGCGGCCCTGGGCATGGCGCGGACGTCCAGCCTGCCGCCGGCTACGACGAACGGCAATTTGCCCACGTTGCATCCCTCCGGGGGACACGCCCCCATATTCTCGTGGTGCGGCAACAAAGACCTTTCCCCGTATTCTGCGCCGAAGAGTTGAATTTCCAACGAGGGCAGACCATCGGATCGTGCTGGGACATTGCCAACATCGCTGCCGGTGGTGCCATCATCATGCCCCTCGTACACCGACAGCACGCCCTGGACCTCCACGCTCTTGCTGTGGAGGACGATCCTCGTCCCGCCGACATCTCCGACGTTGGGTATCAACAGCCTTCCCAAAATCGAGAGACCATCGTCGAACGTCAGCTCCAGAGACTCGTCCACATCATCGGTGGCGTATTCGGACGCCAGCGGATCCAAGATGACGCACGTCCCGCACGGAACTTCCACCTTCGAGGGAAAGAAGTCGTCGGAGCCGAAATGCTCGCTCCATGGGATGCACGGCTCCGCGTCGATTTGAGCGTTGCACGAGAGGGGAGCGAAGTTTTTGTCTTCGTGGTTTGGCATGCCCATCGCTCCTCCATTGACGACGAGCATCATCAGCGGGAGCGCAGTAGTCGCCAGGGCCGCGCACACGCGGTGACCGGAGCGACGTCGATGGTTCGACATGACGTTCTTCGAGAGATGAGAGATCGTGGGGGGTGCCTTTCGATCTGTTTCGATGAGCCGCGACGTGAGCATCCTACACGCACTGGACAGGCTATGTTCGTAAGGCTTTGGACTTTTGGCTCTGGGCTCGCTCCTCGCTCCTGCCTCCTGCCTCGCCACCATCCCCTCGCGCGCGCCCCTCGCTCGCCCCTATGGTACCTGCCTCGGCCACGCCCGCCTCCCGCCTCGGCCTTCGCGCGCTGTTGACTGCCTGCAAGCACGCTGCAAGAAAAGCGATCAATTTCGTGTGCCATCAAGTGCCATAGGTAAAATGTGGCGAGGCAATAGAAGGTTGACATGAATGAGACAGAAAGCTGATCGAAGCGACATCATTCTCACATCATTGTCATCTTTCTATAGAGGAACTAGTAATTGAGACTTTATGTAAGGTCATCGAGATGGTAGTCTCACATTTTCCATTTCCCGGACATTTTAGCCTTTACTCGCAACGCTGGAATCAATATGTAATGGTCGAGAACACCGTAGGATTCACGAACTGCAAGCAAACTCGCGAGCCATGCATGCTGTGCTTGTCTAATCAGAGCTACCATACATAATCACGAAGCTCTCGTGCATGCCCGCCCTGCCAGGTTCGAGGTGCGTGGCCTTTCGGGAGGGCAGGCAGGGCGGCAGGGCGAAGGTGGAATGAAGGCCGTGATGTGAGGCCGTCCGGTGGTGGAAGGCTATTACCTGCAATTACAATGCGGCGGCCGGCATGCGTGCAGCAGCCGAGGGAAGCCGCCGGCGCGCGCCCGGCGGTGCGGTGGCGTTGGGCTGGACGTTCAAGTAGTTAAACATCAAACGTTCGGCTTTCTGCCAGCATCAAGACCATGCATGCATCCAGATGCATACCAGCAACGATCGACCAGAATGGCGGCGAAGGAGTCGTGGACCTGCGTGCGGTAAAGTACAGAGAGCATCATTGCAAGGAGAAGGCTGGCCAGTGGATGTGAAAACGAGGTCTTATGTACATGTGCACGACACTGTGCTCAGGGCCCGCCCGGCCGTGTAGGCTTGGATATCGTGGCAGATCCCACTATTGCACGTGGCTGCATGGCAACTCAGTTTTTGGAGCGACCCGGCTACGCCCTGATTCCAACCCGAAGCCCACCCGCTATCCCGCAAAAAAAGAGATGCACTCATACATGGCCAAGCTGCCAAGCTTGGCGCACGTGAATAGAACCCGAAGGCCATTCTTCAAGTGACTCTAGCATATGTAGGGCGCAGGGCGTAACCTTGCATTCAGTTATCTTTGGATGTAAATGAGATATCAATGATGTCAGCAGATGTAACGGCAGAAATGGAAGCGGGAATTGGAGACGATACGCTAGACCTCTGCCGAGGCCTGGTCGACGCACTCCATCCCGATCTCCGGCAGCTCGCCCACCAAGTCTTAGACATCGGCGTTCGAGTGAAGGGCGCCTCGGCAGCGGTCAAGCAATTGAGACTGGATCGCGCGAGCAGATTCAAGAAAGAATGTGACGCGGCCGCTGATAGACTCTTGGCTTCGGTCTCGCTTGACGACAAGGGAGAGTTTCGTGCTGGCATTATCGAGGATGCCTTCAAGGAATATGGGGCGATGATCCACGGTTTCGAGAATATCGAGGAACTTGTCTCGGCCTCAAAGGAATCAAAGGAACTTGAAGAGCTCCTGGAGACTCAGTACGTGAATGCCGTCGTGGCTCTGGACGATAAGGCGAATGAGATTGGCGAGGATAGGGTGTACTGGGAAATCAGGTACTTCGCCACCTCGAATCTGGACGCCGACACTGGAAAACTGATGGTGACATTGCCATTTGATGCCACGGCAGCAGGGACAGTCGATCCAGACTACACGGATGTTTGTGCAATGTGTGGTATGGTCGTACCCCCCGGGGAGATTCGGACGCGGTGCTTCGAGTGCTCCCCGGAGTGTATCAGGGCGGTCACGTGCGCACGGTGCCATCATGCTGCGAGGGCAATACATGAGAAGATTATTGGAAAGCTTAGGAACCCATCCGTTCGGGAGGCGGCATTGCAGGAGCTTGCAACGGTCGCGCCCCACGTGATGCACCTGTCGGCCGAGGAGGGTGACTCCCTCTGGGGGATACGGTTCCGTGCTCGGTCGAGGGAAAAGTCTGATAAAGGACCGCACACCATGAGGAAGTTGCTTCCCCGGCTCTTTGTGAATGCATATTGCAATCGGCCCTGCTTTGGTGTTCCTGACAATGCTGCCACATTAGAGGGGCCATGTCTTGATTTCATTGTTGAAAGCTCGCAGCTGGTACAGTATCGTTGGTTCACATATGGAATGGTGTGGAGAGCCGTTGCTCTTTTGGCCGACCGTATGCTAAAGCATCTACCTCCTCCAGCCGAACAGAAAGGTGTTCCTGCACCAGAAATTGGAATCCTCTCTTCACCGGGGCCGATCTTCTTTGCTATCGAACTTGCGTGTGTTGCAATTGGGCGTGTATCAGTTTCCACTGACACTACCTGGCAGGCTCACGATGCCCTGGAGGCATTGTCGCAAGCTCAGGTGACATCCATAATCCTGGACCCGCTTGGGTTAGAGTTTGTGGAGAGTGGAAAGGCATCCCTACCACCGTCCATCTGTCAAGTGATTGTAGTCGCGACAGACCCATTTGACTTACGTCCATCATCTGACCCAATCACACCACTAACAGATGATCTGTTTGCAACTGGGACAAAGCCAGCTGCAAGGATCCTTTTCAATGAACCTTCATCGTGGCATGATCACGATGCAGCCACAGCTGCCGTGAAAAAGGTTGCAGATCATGCAGCAGCTCACAACAATCTTCCCGGTGACTCCCATATCTTTGGCATCTTTTCCAGTGGCACCAGTGGCTCTGGTGGGCGCAAGGGGGTCATGATTCGCGAGGAATCCTTCAAAAAGGAGCACTCATCTGGAACATTTGCGCATCCTTTAGTTGCACCTCTAATATACAGCCCGACCTGGGGGACCGGCAAGGACATAGTTTGGGGGTCAATCTGCAGCGGTGGCAGGGTTGGTTTTGCAATTCCTCGGCAGAAGGGATCTCCAATATGGGATTACTTGGCAGCCATCAAGCCCACATGGTGTATATCACTGGTGCCAGCGCTAGCATCTGAACTTCTTGAGGAGCACTCACTCATCCTTGAACAGGAACGTGCAAGCCTAAAACAAAGTGCTGATGTGGATACTGCAGAAATGCAAGTGCTGGAGGCTCAAGCCCACGCAAGAGCTGCCCAGCACTTATACTCTTGCCTGGGTGGCTCTACTAATGCCATTTCAATTGGAGGCGCAATGGTGAACCAGTCACATGCTGATCAACTCACTCGAATACTTCCGTGCAAAGTCTCACAGGGCTACGGGAGCACAGAAGGTGGTGGCTTAGCATCAACAAGCCATGGCACGGACCAGCTAGCAGGGTTGCCGTCCTATCACTTCAGGATTGAAAGCAGACCAGAACTGGGATACACTGAGGAAGACGTGCCAAACCCTCGAGGCGAGCTCTTGATACAAGGAGATCCAACTGCCACGCCAGACGAATGGTTTGGCGATGAGGACTCTGTGCAAGCCCAAAGGGTCAGGTATACCAAGGATGGTTTTTACCTCACTGGGGATATTGTTGAATTCAACAGAGATACAAACACCTTTCGCATCATTGACCGTATCAGCTCTCTGGTCAAACTAGCTGATGGAAAGTATTTCAGTCCAAGCAGAGTGGAGTCAGTTATTGGTAACCTTGGCCAATTTGGAGTGAGCAATCATATCATTGCTACTGCACCATGTGGCATCATTGTCATTATTCTTGAGACATCCCTGGCCAGTGAGGTAGAAATAGAGAAGTCCAACATCCTTAAGTTTGCTCGAGCTAGATGTACAGAAGCTGGTATCGATCAACGGAGTATTCCACGCATGGCAGTTGTTGATTCACTTCTGGGGCTCCCAGACAGGCATCATCCTAAAGAGCACCTCTGGAAAGTTACAGGATGTTACACCAATAACGGAAAACTGGTACGCAAAAGAGTTCTCGAGCGCGTATCTAACCAGCTTGTCATGTTGAACCCAGAGGCTGAGACACGTATACAGCTGATAAACAATGAAAATTCAGCCAAGGACAATATCGTGGACACTGCAGCCACATTGCTGAAATGGATCGGCTTGGCCGAAATGGACGAACAGAATATCTCCAAGATGTTGAACACACCACTAGACTCAATAGGTGTCGATTCGCTTCTTTGGGCCAGGTTGAGAATCAAAATCAAACAGTTGCTGGCTCAGCATGGTCAGCTTGCAGATGTTCCAATTTTCGATATGAGAGAGACTAGCATGATTGATGTGAGTGCCTGGATGATGGATGTTGTAAGTGAAAGAGGGGGGGCGCCAAAAAAATCGGATGTTGAAGGACAACTGGATGACACTTCGCCCTCAAATGATACTCCGGACCAATCTGATGGGCCTGGAACTTCCTCAGACGATATCAGGTTGAACATGACAAGTCTCAATGTATTGGAGGATGATTTATTTCATCGGGTAGAGGACAGTGAGGGCATTATGGACACTCCTAACCCACCCACGACAGACCCTTCAGTCGAACGAAACTCGACATGCATTTTGCTCACTGGAGCCACTGGATTTCTCGGCCGGCATATCTTGCAAACTTTGTTGAGACAAAGAGAGGGCACTACTTCACAATCATCAGTGTCCACTCAAAAGACTTTGCAAGTCATTTGCTTAGTTCGTAGTTCTTCGCTCAAAGCAGCTTGCCAGCGCCTCATTAACCAGCTATCAAAATGTTCGGGCTCAAGTTGTCTCAGCCACGATGCTTTTTTGGGAAATAGCAAGACGATATCAAAATCGATTGATGGGCTCCAGATTGTGCTGGCAGATATCTCAAAGCCTTACTTTGACTTGGACAGAAATGATTTTGACCGGATTGCAATTCAGGTCAATTTAATCATTCATTGTGCTGCTGTTGTTAAGATGAAGGTCAAGACCTTTTCTCCTGACTCTCATACCAGCGATGCATATGACATGATCAGCACAAACACGCTAAGCTGTGTGTCAGTTGCTCGATTTGCTGCGCGCTCAAAGATTCTAATGAGTGGTAATCAAGTTTCTGTTCTATATGTATCGACAAAATCAGTGGAGACTTGGGGTCTAGAAGAAGGCCATATTGTTGAACGTGCAAGCGAAGTCAGTGATACTTGGACATTGCACCATTTTCCATACAGTGTGAGCAAACTGTTGGGGGAAACGGTCTTACTCCACGCGAGTCGTTTGATGGGGTTCTCTCTGTCTATCAAGCGCCCCAGTTTTTTGACATTTGCCTCTAATGGGGATGCAAATGACAGGGACTACATCATTCGTCTTCTCCTCTCAGTAGACCGCACGTGCCTCTCGCCGACCAGCGGCAAGTCTGAGTTTTTGGATAGTCAGATTCGATTTCAGCCTGTTGATATGTACGCAAGTGAGGTCGTCGGCGAATCCCTATCCCTCAGTGAATCGGAAATCGGTATCAGGATAAAGTGGCCAGACCTGTTTGCAAACGAAGAGTCATTTTCTCTCCGTGATTTTCTCAGCAAAATAGAAGGCGGATCCAAAGTCAAACCAGTCGCTCCATTTGCCTTTCGGGCAGCACTTTTGGCTTCCAACCCTCCTCTTCCCTTCCTGCCTTTGGTTGATTTGTTGGTAGAGGAGGATGCTGCGGGTATATATACCAAGTCTGCCACCAACCCTGTTCTCCCGCCAAAAGGACGGAGCCAGACCTCACTGCTGCATAAGACTTTGCCTCCGTCATTACAACGTGGATTATCAAAGTTCATTATGGCAAGATGCCCAAATATATCTTTCAATAATCAGGTTTAATCTTGTGTTTAATCTTCTATTTACAGGCTGGTATCCATGGACTTTGTCCCTCGGTTGATGTCCTCCGTGTGCTGGCCAGGTTCACTTGCTGATGGGCTCAGTCTCGGCTAAAACAAGCTGATAACATTATTCTTCACGCCCTTGCAAGCTTGACCGAGACTGGAATGTCCAATATCTTCGGTTTGCTGTATTATGATATCAATGTGATCCATAGTTATGTCCTTCTGTGGGATATGGTATGCACACATGAAATGAGTAGCATGCCAAATTCTAACAGACATTGAATGCCCAATAAATCTCCAGCATTCTCGGTCGGCTTTGGGAAGTCTTGGCACTTCTATTTTGGTCTGAAGAAGTTGGTAGACAGGCATCCTTTCTTGGATATCAAGCAAGCGTTCTACCGCGCAATCACCAGCTGGAGATGAATGACCAGTGGAGGATCAATCGATATCATTGAGATCAAGTCTTTGGTCTGCCGGGGTCTCCCCCTGCACCGATGCTGCTTCGCACTCCAACAAGCTCAGCGCCATGCGTCTCACACCACTGCCAGGACCCCAGGTAAAGCTCACGTCCTCGCCAACAATTCGCGAGGAGTGCCCCTCCCTCGCCTCACTCAACCCCTCCCGGAGCCAAGCGGGCATAATTTGGTCGTCGAGGGGGCGCCCGACGCAAGTCGCGGGCGCCGAACGCCACGAAGCGAAGCGGCATTCGCGCTCGGCGATCCACCGCGCCAGCCCCTCGCGGCCCTCGGCGCCGCACAGATCCGAGGGGCAGTTGCCCTCCGCATCCGGCGCGACGAAGGAAAAGCCATCAACGCCACCGCCGCCGTCCACGTCGACGTCGTCGTCGCCGTCGCCGTCGTGCAGGAATCGGTCCGCGAGCCACCGCGCCGCATCGCCCCTGCCCCTCTGAGCGGCCTTGTGCAACGCCGAGTGCCCGTTGGAGTTGATCGCGCGAAAACATCCCGGGCCCATCGTCCCGAGGAACCACGAGAATATCTCCGGGGTCGCCGAGCCCTGGGCGGTCCAGAGGATGGCGTTGCAGCCGAAGGAGTTGGCGGAGAGGACGTCGCAGCCGCTGCGGTGCAGGAATCTTTGGATGGATGCCGCGGGTGCAATAAATATGAGTTCAGTAGCCTTTGCCTCGGAGCGATGTACGTATCATATACTTCACACTCACTTCATGACGTCCAGGTGGCCCTGCCAGGCCGCCCAGCAAAATGCGGTCGTGCCATCTGCCGTCTGGGCATCTATATCCACCTTACAGGAATCGACGAGGTGTTCGACCACTGCCAAGTGGCCGTTCCTCGCCGCCCTAAGAACAGGCACGTGATCGATATAGGTAGGATAGATTAGACGAAGTCGCAACAGAATCGTCGAGCAGAGATGGCAGTAAAAACCAAAGCACATCGCTCCATCCGAGAGCAAGACCTGACAACAGTCAGGGGGATCGTCTCACCAGTGCAAGGGGGTGCGTCCCGAGAAGGATCTCTTGCCCCCCTGTCCTCGATCGGGACGGCATTCGCGCTCGTTCACGAGGTACCGCACGAGGTCCAGATCGCCGACGCCCGCGGCCCAGTGGAGCGCCGAGGCGCCGTTGCGATCCAACGCGGCCTCCGGCCGAAACGAGCCCTCCTGTACAAGCCGCGCGCGCGGTTCGAATCGACGTTCCCGATCGGGACCAACAATCGGACGTGAGTAAAAAGTGAAAGTTGTTCTCGGGGCACGACGACGCACGACGACGCGGCCGGCGCTCTCACCTCGACCAGCGCGACGAACTCATCGCGCTCGCCCTCCCTGACAAGCTCGAACGCATCCCTCCTCCTCTCGTCCGCCGCGTAGGCGCCCGCATCCTCGATTACGCGACGACGCTCGCCTTCGCGCCCGATCTCCCCTTCCGCCTCCCTCGCATTATTCGCCCCCTCATCATCGGCCCCCGCATCATCGTCGTCGCCTCCTCCTCCTCGATAAACCACCAGCGCCAGCGCGTCCTCCGCCCCGCTCGCCCCCTCGCTCGCCTCGGAATACTCGACCCCGTGTACTCGCAATCGATGCCACCACAATCCCTTGGTGCCGCGATACCAACCCCCGCAGAGGGAGCAGGGCAATTTGCCGTCCGCCGAGCGCAGATGTCGGGCGCGGGGCGTCGAGACGAGTCGGATCGTCCCCGATCGATCCGACCGCACGTCCGCGAACTCGACGACGACGCGATCCTTCGGGGGGGCGTCGGTCGACGACGATGACGACGGCCCGGCGGCGGCGGACGAGGGATGGGGTCGATGATTCGTGCTGCGGCGGTCTCCCGACGATTCGTTCTTCCGTTCGTCGTCGTCGTCGCGGCGTAGGCGGCCATCATCATCGTCGTCGTCTCCGCCCATCATCATCAACTCCCCCTCCAGCTCCCGGCAGAGCAAATTCGCGAGCTCCCCCGCCGATCGGACGGTCCGACGCGCGCCCATGTCCGATATCAATTCGACGATGCCCCCCCCGCCGCCGCCTTCGTCGTCGTCGTCGTCGCATTCTTCGCCCGGTTCCTCCCTTCTTCGCTTGCGCTTCTTCCGCCCCCGCTTCTTCTCGTTCGCCCCCCTCGTCTTTCCGCCGCCACCACCCCCCACCCCCGCGCCGCGAAGGCAGCGGTGATACAGGGCAGGGGCGGCGCGGACCTCCACGTCGTGGGGCTTGTTCCCCCCTCCACCTCCTCCCCTTCTCCCGGGGCCGTTCTCATTCGCGGAACCACCGCCTCCTCCTCCTCCTCCTCCTCCTCCTCCTCCTCCGACGGTGCCGTTGGGAAAGGAAATGCACGAGCGCGCCATCCTCCCCAGCTCCTCGCTCCAGCGCTCTCGCTCCACGACTTTATTTTCGACGATCGATTCATCGCTCCTCCTCCTCCTCCCGTCCTCCTGGGCGAACGGGGCGGGAACGCGACGACATCGACATCCGCCCCCCCCCGCGAGTCGGAGGAGGGATGCTAGGACGGCGGACACCACGCGACGACGGACGCCGCCGTCGTCTTCTTCGCCATCGCGCGGCCGACGCCGCCGGCCCGTCGACGTCGCCCCCATGACCTATCGACGTACGATTGCATTAGTGGGCTCGATTTAGTGGTCGGTGGTCCGTGGGCGTGGGGCGTGGGGCGTGGGGCTGGCACGTGGCCCGTGGCCCGTGGCCCGCCAAGGGACGGATATGTAAGAGAGAAGGGAGTTCGTGCTCCTCGCTCCGGGCGAGCGCACGTGCCCCCCGGGCGGGGACCTTCTTCTTGAACCCCCCCCCCCTCGTTACCATACCTCTAGATAGTCCTCGGGTTAGTACCTCTATCCTTTAATTCCGGACGGCCTGACCTACTAGGACGACGATGGCCACGTTTTGTTGGAGATGTAATTTACATCTCCAGGGCATCGCCAAATATTTTTCGCTGTTTTTGGAGATGTACGCTTTTACATCTCCAAGAAAAACGCTTAGTACGATTGTACGCATTGAGGAATTCGTAGAAACGATAACCAACGGTATTTTCATCGCTTACAACGATTGTCGTCATTGATCGAAAAACTTACTATAGGTAACGTGTAGATAACCCTAATTCTAACCCTAGACTAGCTTTTCGCTCGAGATAGACTAAATAGGGAATAAAACATTGAATTTTCACGCGGGTAGACTTGAGATGTAATTTACATCTCCACAAATTTTGCGTAAAGCGTACCACGTTTTAACGGCTGGAGATGTAAATTACATCTCCAAAAAAAACGGGTGGGATATTGATAGATTGTGAGCTTATAGCGTGTTATCTAGGTATGTAGCTGTGTAGGTATGTAGTGTGTGAGTAAATGAGTAACAGGTAATATCACACGGTAACGTGTGTG
>JALLBE010000304.1:0-22826 GCA_036939795.1 Thalassiosira mediterranea
ATCCGCGAGGCTGACGCCCGAATCCGCTAGACTGACGCCCGAATCCGCTAGACTATTGACGATTTCTGATTGAAGCCGTTGGACTAAATGACCCAAACGAAACTCTTTCCCGCAGCGCCCTGTGTCCCTTTCTTTTTCAGGTCTTTGCGCATATCCTTGTTCACCCCTGTCACAGAAGCGTTACCACTTGCGAAATTTATTGATGTCATGTACTGCGGTGGTAGTGCGTCCTCAACATTGAATGCGAAGCTCTTGCGTTCCGGCCCTGATGTGCTGCTAGCCCCCTCAGTAGATACTTCACGGCACACCTGCTTGTGCCCTCCTGATTTCCAATGCGTTCGCTGACACTCTTTGCTGCAGTAATAGGTCACTTTGCATCGGGAACACTTTGGAGCTGGCCTCAACGAGATGATGGCGTCACAGTTTGCACAGACATAGGGTGCTTTCCCGATAGACTTAATCTTGTCTATTTGTGTTGGAAATATCACAGACTGAATTAATTCCCCACGCTTGGTTGCTTTCCCCAGTAATGCTTGGCCACGCTCGAGTTCTTTCAGACCAAAGTTGAGTTCCTCAATGGACGCTGCAGTTATTGTCATGACGCCTCCCTGTTGCGACGATTTTTTCACGAACTCGATTGCTTCTTCAGATTGTAGCCAGTCTGGCAAAGGTCCTCTGCCCTTGACTTTCACTTCATGAGAGTAACGTACAAAAAACAAGGGAAGGGCTCCAAGCAGATTGCTGTTGTCTTGAGGATCGCAAAACTTAGCTCGTGGCAATACGTTCATTTCACCAACATCGTCAGGGCAAGATCGAAGTGCAGTGACCTGCAGTAGGATAGCAGCAGTATCATCTTCATCGGTAATAATGAAATGCCGCAGTGCATTTGCCTCATAATGATGTGCTAAATGGAGCATGCTGTAATTCCACTGCATAGCTGGCGTAGTGTGTGTCCGAAGGATAGCGTCGCTCGGGCCGCCCGGTTGTCCAAAAACCATCCGCGCCATGGGTGGAATGCAAGAGCTGAATGCCCACCTGATTGAAGACATGGACTCATTTGAGCAATGCACCACCTTCTTCGTTGGGTTGAAGGGCGGAAGGGCAGATGGATCAAGACGGTTGCTGAGAGCTGACATTTTGAAGGACGATACTGAGAGGTCGAACGAAGGCAGGAGCATGCAGGAGCGGCTACTGCGGAGGCTACGGAAACATTACCGACCGTACATCGATCGAGGCATGGTCGAGGCTGTCATACGCTTGAGAGGAGGAGGTTCGTGCCCCCGCCGTCCCCGCCCCAGTCCCCAGTCCCCAGTCCCCGTGGCCCGTGCCCGTGTGGCACGTGGGCGTTCACGAAATCCGATTATACTCGGGCGAGCCCCCTCATTGATCACAAGTGTAGACAGACGGTTACCTAAATATTTCATTAAGAGATCTGTACAAAATACTTTCCCCCCTAATTTTGGAGATCTGCCCACATATCCAACCAACGCGGAAGGGGAGCGTGGAGCGTGCGCCGAGCAACTGCCACAATTGCGAAGTGCACCAACGACGGAGCATGCAATGACCGTGCCGTAACCTTCATGACGTCGTCGAAGTGGCCAGATCATTAAAATGGAGTCAACGGCGGCGCCCCCCTCTCCGTCATCGGACGATGCCTTCGGCGCCTTCGAAAGCGATTTCTCGGGATTCGTATCTGCGGAGTCCGGCGGCGTAGATGCGGTTGCGGGAGATGCCGGGGCGACCGGGTCATCGGGTGGTGATAACGACGATGACTTCTTCGACGCCTTCGTAGATGCCTCCGATGCTCCTGCATCAACGGAGGAGAGCAGCGGTGGCGCTGATAATGGGCCCAGTGCTGCTGGCGGGGTAGCGGAGGAAGAGCCCCAAATGCCGTCGGCGCAACCGGAGGCGGATCTTTTTAACGCCGCAGACACAGCCAGTTCGACACAACCGTCTACGCAGACGGCTGATCCCAACCCAGGTGATGTCGACCCCTTCGGCGCTTTTGATGCCATTAGTCCATCGCAAGACGACGTGGTAGGGTCTGGCAGCGCTGAGCCTTCGGATAGCTTCGGTGACTTTGGGGACTTCGGGTCTGCCGAGGAAGAGTCACCGCCGGCAGATACCACCAATTCAGACGACCAGGGGGAGCCGGAGCACGCGGATAAGGTTAATTCTGCGGTCAAGCTTTCTGAATCTGAAAACGGCTCATCTCGCATGGATCAAAATGTCGTTGAAAATCCGGCTGGCTCAATACCGGGGGTCGACGCAACCACGGCAGTGACAGAACCCGAGCAAATGCAGCGCACTGAATTGCATGACAGTATTGATCAAAAGATATCTGACGAGGGGGATACAAATTTGGGTTCTGATGATGTATTCTCTGCATTTGAGTCTCTTGGCGTTCAGGATGCGCCACTGACGTCTCTAGATAGCTTTGCGTCAATTGGTGGGAGAGAAAAAGACCCAGAGAAAATGAATGGAGAGGTCAAGGAAGTAGGAGATGGCGACATCACCTTCGGAGGCAGGGATGCGTTGGAAAGAGAAATGAATGGGTTCCACAGTGATGACCAAAAGGAGCCTTGCAATGGTGACAATGTACCTGCACTTGATATCAGCAAAGAAGGGGAAGGTGTGTCTGCCTTCGGTGATTTCGAATTGACATTAAATGACGCGATTACTACTGAAGTAGATGCAACTGAGGCAGATGAGAAGAAAGAATCAAATGACGAATCTGTCCCTGACATCTTTGGTGATACCAAACAAATACCACCTACAGACAAGGCCGTCATTGATGGCGGGTACGATGAGGTTGGTGACTTTGGCGGTTTTAATGGGATGGATGATGCTCCTGCAACTACTCCGCTAGCAGGAAATCAAAATGAGAATGACTCACCTATGATACCTGCCAGGGAAGAAGAATCAGAACAACAGCCAATCGAACAAACCTTACCTGTACAGGAGGCCCCAACTGACAGGGGGGGCGTTGAGTCTGGGGACTTTGGCGGTTTTGAGGCTCCCGGCGAGGCACCTGTCTTTTACATTGCCCAACCTGCAGTGCCCTCCAGCGAGTCAGAGGTCAAAGAAACCCTAACCACAGAAGAGGCTAAACCTGGTGATAGGGTTGATGAGTTTGGCGGATTTGGGGGTTTTGATGCATTTGAAGAATCTCCTGCAGTAGCTTCACCAGATGATACTGAAAGTGAGAAACATCAACCTGTCCCATCTACTACAAATGACTCCGACCCGAGCCAAACTGAACCAGCTGTAGACTCAGCTGATGTTGATGGTGATGACTTCGGTGGCTTCAGTGCATTTGAGGAAGCTCACGGAGAAGCTTTCTCTGGTGGTGCTGAAAGTAGTAGTGCCCAACCTGTGCCATCCTCCTCTGAAGCAGAGACTGAACCAACTAAGCTGAACCGGCCCACAAATGAGGCAGAGGCAAGCGATGGTGGGGATGATGGCTCTGACGACTTTGGCGGGTTTGATACATTTGAAGAGGCCCCCTCCAAAGATACACCCACTGATGCTCAAATCGCCTCTGACCAACCTGCTGCACCTGCCATTGAAACACAAGTCGAACAAACTCAATTGGACCAGCCTGTGCCACCCACAGATGAGGCCCAAAACGGTGCTGGGAATGATGACTTTGGTGGCTTTGATGCATTTGTAGAGGCCTCAGCAGAAATTCTGCCTGATACTGCCAAAAGTCAGAGTCCACAACCTGTGCCGACTACTGTGGAAGAGGAGGATGAACCATGCGAACCTGCTACAGCTGATGTAGGTGATGATGGCTTTGGTGACTTCGGTGGTTTTGATGAGGCTGCTCCAGCAGAGGCTCCAGCAAAGGCTCCAGCAAAGGCTCCAGCAGTAACTTCTGAAAGTGTGAGCCCACAGCCTATGTTGACTACTACGGAAGAGGAGGCTGAACCATGCGAACCTGCTACAGCTGCTGCAGGAAATGATGACTTTGGTGACTTTGGCGGTTTTGATGAGGCTCCTGCAGAGGCTCCAGCAGTAACTGCAGAAGGGAAGGCTGAAACAACAGGAACCATAACAGCTGGTGGTGCTGAGAATGATAGCTTTGGTGACTTTGGTGGTTTTGATGAGGCTCATGTAGAGGCTCCAGCAGGAACTGCAGAAGGGGAGGCTGAACCAAGCGAACCTGCGACAATCGGAGCTGGGGATGATGGCTTTGGCGACTTTGGCGGTTTTGATGAGGCTCCTGTAGAGGCTCTAGCAGGAGCTGCAGAAGGGGAGGCTGAACCAAGCGAACCTGCGACAATCGGAGCTGGGGATGATGGCTTTGGCGACTTTGGTGGTTTTGATGAGGCTCCTGTAGAGGCCTCAGCAGGAACTGCAGAAGGGGAGCCTGAACCAAGAGAACCTGTAACAACTGGTGTTGAGAATGATGGCTTTGGCGACTTTGGTGGTTTTGATGAGGCCCCTGTAGAGGCCTCAGCAGGAGCTGCAGAAGGGGAGGCTGACCCAAGTGAACTAGTAACAGCGGATGGAGGGGATGATGATTTTGGTGACTTTGGTGGTTTTGACGAGGCTCCTACAGAGGCTCCGCCAGGTACCTCTGAAAGTGAAGATGTGGTTGCCGAAGAAGAGGTCAAACAAAGCAAACCTGCGCCAGCGGATGAGGGGGATGACGACTTTGGTGACTTTGGTGGCTTTGATGCGTTTGAAGGGGCTCCTGCAGAGGCTCCACCAGGTACTTCTGAAAGTAACGATGTGGCTGTCGAAGAAGAGGTCAAACCAAGCGAACTTGTTTCAGCTGATGCTGGGGATGATGACTTTGGTGACTTTGGTGGCTTCGATGCATTCGAAGAGGCTCCTGCAGATGATCCATCTGGTGCTGCTGAAAGTGAAAGTCCTCAGCCTGCGCCTCCTTCTGTCGAGTCAGAGGCCGAACCAAGCGAACCTGTTTCAGCTGATGCTGGGGATGATGACTTTGGTGACTTTGGTGACTTTAACGCGTTCGAAGATGCTCCAGCGGAAGCTACCACCGGCAACGTTCAGAGTGAGAGTGCCCAATCCGTGCCAGGACAAACACCAACACCTGATAATCCACCTGATGAAGATGATGGCTTTGGCGACTTCGGTGATTTCAATGAGAGCGATGTCCCTGCAGAGGCAGGTTCACCAGAAGATACGGCACAAAAAGATAGCGACCCTAGTCACACACCAGATGAGCCGATGCCATCACGCTCAATACTGGATGACAACGTCCGTTTGATGTTCCAGAATGTTTTTTCATCTGAGGCTCCCATTGAAGGGCAGGGAAGCTGCACAGAGTTAGCCTTCAACGTCACAATGCGGGAGATACTGGTGAGATTAGTTTTGGCAGTTTGCTGATTCATCGTGCAATCCAATATTCGCTAATGCAACCACCCCCACGATGAAAAGCCCGACGATAAACCAGAAGATGATGTTCCCAAAGAGATTGATTTGGCTGGATCGAGACACAGCGAACAAGAACTTGATAAGATGAAGAAGTACTTCGAGGGACTCCCCCACTCCCCGCCCCTGACCATATTGAGCGACGAAAAGTGGTACCCCTACTCTCAATACGTGTTCAATCGTGACGGTTCTCCACATGGCGTCGAATCGGCTGATCGGGGCACCAGAAAAGAAGCAGCAGTCCCTGAGGTTCTTTCCATAGAATTGCCCACTGGATTCGAGGCTACCAACTTGAACCCGCCCCCGCAGCCAAAAAAGTCGAGCAGTCCTCCATCCAACTACAACGCTACTCCCACCGTTGTTGATTTCCCATCCACGCCAGTGAGCAAGAGGAGCTTTGTTAGTGTTTCGCCACCAGTCATTAGTGAAAGGTACGTGGATCGTTCACGCGTGTTCACTTAACCCTGTTGCGTGAATCTCACATGCGTTATGATGGATATATGTTTCTTTTGTCAGCGATGAGCCAGAGGATTACTCGCACCTATCAGCAGCTGGGAAGAGATTCATGGAGCAGCTTCCTGACCTGTCATACATGCTGAGTTCAACACTGAGTTTGCCAGGTGATAAAAACTAAGATGGCCAAGGGCTGTTAGGTAGGGATATGCGGCAATGCTATGATTTTGTAGATGTGGCATAGATTGGGGTCAGCCGCAGAGACCTAAGAGTAAAAGCTATTTAGTCCATCACCTTAACACTGCATGCATATATAACAACCACCCCCACGGACATCAACTCGTGGCACTGTTGGGATAATTTTGTCAGCGAATTATGCGAAGCTGAACTGGTTTGTGCGTGGCCTTTTGCATACTTTTGCCCCCGCGGACATGGAACATGTAGAACTACGAAACCCAACATCAGAGCTACATTTCTTGGCAACACCGAAGTGCAACATGGGCAATAATTCGGACACATCCTGTGCACCAAATAGAAGACACAGCCACGACATCACTCGATAAGCCAATGTGTTTGTTTAAAGAAGTTGTTGTTTTTGCGTCTCACAATCAGTCGACACAAATACACCGAGCTGTTGCATTCTGCCGCATAATCAGGTAATTCAAGGTGCCTTCACGACCCCCACCTCCGCCGGTCTCACCACCCTATCGTTCAGCATGAATCCCACCTTCATGACCTGCCCGATATTGCCCGGCTCCTCCCCCTCCGGATCGGGATACTCAAACAGCGCCTCGTGCAGGTTCGGATCGAACTTCTCTCCCCGCGCCCCGTACTTCTTCAGACCGTTCTTCGCGAACGCCTTCGTGAGTCCCTCGTCCGTCATGCTGATGCCCTCGTACAGGTTCGCCAGCACGGGATTTCCCTCGCGATCGTGACGCAGCTCCTCCGGGACGGCGTCGAGGGCCCGAGTGAGGTTGTCGGACGTGTCGAGCAGGCTCTTGGCGAAGGAGGTGATGGCGAAGCTCTTGGCGTTGGAGACGTCCCGCGCGGCGATCCGCCGGGTGTTCTCCTGTTCGGCGAGGGAGCGGAGGAGGTTGTCCTTGAGGTCCTTCACCTGCTTTTCGAGGTCGGCGATTTTGTCGGCCTCGGCGTCCGCGGGGGAGGAGGCGGCGTCGGCTCCTTCCTCGGCGGCAGCGGCGGCGTCGTCGGACGGCGGCGGCACCTCTCCCTCTGGCGCGGCCTGCTCCGACGCTTCCTCGGGCTTCGTGCTGAAACCGCGGAAGTCCGACCTCGGCGCGGCCGCGGAAAAGTTGTTCGCCGCGAGCGGTCGGTGCAGCTGTCGCCATGCCGACGACGAGACGTGGCCGCGGGCCGAACTCTGCAGCTCCCTCGTCAGGGCTCTGGCGATGCGTAGGGTCGGGGATCGGAGAGACATGATGGCGACAGATCAAAGAAATAATGAGACTGGGGTAAACTGGGGCGAAATGTTCTATGGCAGCGGCGGCAGCTCGGCTTCATGCAGGACTGTTCGCCGTGGTTGTCATGGTCATCGTCGCAAAATCGTCGTCGTCGGCATTTTTCTTCTTCATTTTTTCGCCAAAGAAGATCCTCGTCGATCTCGATGTGCGGTCTGGTGACGGACAGACAGTTCGCTAAATAGCGCGGCCTAATCGCCAAGATTCATTTGTCCCATCTTGGTCCCATCTATTCGAGATTCCCAATTCCTGATGTTCGTGGAATGGAAGCTGCTTGCTTCCGGAATATTTGCTCCACGTGGAAGTTTAGGTTCCACGTATGTGGCAGTTCATGGCCAACCGACACAACCACGCGCGGCGGGCACGACAACACTGCCGCCGCGGTGCCGTGGCGTTGTCGCCGCCGATCGAGCGAGCCAGACACGACGAAGGAGCTCGGAATGCTGGGAAAGCATGAAGGCAGGAGCAGGCAGGAGCGACCGACGGACATGGTGTGATAGCTCGTATTCTTGTAGTCTCCGACGACGGCAACAACTTCACTTCATCGTATCGTAGCAGTCTCCCTCCCGGGCCATTATTCGTATCGTCGCAGCGCTCAAGTAGAGCCCGTCTCGTCTCCCACCCAGCCAGCTCCGAACCACCGTCGTAGTAGCAGGCTAGCATAGAATAATCATGTGCGGAATCTTCGCGATATTCTCGTCGTCCCTCGACGCCCCCGACCTCCGCAAGGAGCTCATCAAGTGCTCCTCCGAGCTCCGCCACCGCGGGCCGGATTGGTCGGGGTACAAAATCATCGAGAAGGACCCCGCCGCCGGCATCCCCCTCAACCACGGCATCGCCCACGAGCGACTCGCCATCATGGACCCCGAGTCCGGATCGCAGCCTTTGGTGTCCCGCGACGGCAACCTCATCGTGGCCGCCAACGGGGAGATATACAACTACAAGGAGCTCTTCCACGATCTCGCCACCCCCTACACCCCCCTCACCGGATCCGACTGCGAGGTCATGCTCCCCCTCTGGGCCGAGCTCGGCGCCTCCCCCGCCCTCCCCAACAAGCTCCGCGGCATGTTCTCCGTCATCATGTACGACAAATCCACCGACACATGCTTCGTATTCCGCGATCACATCGGCAAGACCCCCCTCTACATCGGATGGGGAGACGACGGATCCGTTTACGTGGCGAGCGAGATGAAGAGCATCGTGAGGGAGTGCACCAAGTTCCAGAACTTCCCCCCCGGACATTGTTATACCAATAAGGGGCCGGATGCGGGCAAATTCGTTAGGTGGTACAGGCCCAACTGGGCGCCGGAGATGAAGCCGGGTTTGGAGCCGCCGAAGGAGAAGTTCCAGGCGGTGAGTTGAATTAAGTTTGGATGATGTTGCGATTATTGCATTTTTGTCATCGCTGTGCTCGTTGGGGGTACCGAGGTATTATGGATGTCAGCTACCAGGACTTTCTCTGTGATGGGTGCTGGATTGTCGAAACTATGAATGATGTCAGTGATCCAGGAAGTGACATGGTAAATGAGGAAGAGAGCGATCAAACAAGTGTTCCGGGATGATCAACTGCAGGATAATGATGTTTGCGGTTGCAATATTAAATGGGTGTGAGATGGACGCTTCAATGCATCATCAAATGGATGGTGACTTGATTCATCAGTCGGGCTACGGATCGGTTCAATGCTGATAGCTTACATTTCATGGTATGGGAAAACTGCATCGGTTCACTCACATTCACACACCCGACACAAAAATATCTACAGGACGTCCTTCGTCATGCCTTCGAGAAGGCCGTGACCAGGCGCATGATGTCCGACGTCCCTTGGGGTGTCCTCCTCTCCGGAGGACTCGACTCCTCCCTCGTGGCGTCCATCTGCGCCCGTAACGTCGCCCGTCGCTCCTCCAGCTTCCCCAAGCTCCACTCCTTCACCGTCGGCCTCGAGGGCAGCCCCGACCTCATCGCCGCCAAGCAGGTGGCCGACTTCCTCGGAACCATTCACCACGCCTACACCTACACCATCGAGGAGGGACTCGACGCCATCCGCGAGGTCATCCGCTCCGTCGAGACCTACGACCTCACCACCATCCGCGCCTCCACGCCCATGTACCTCATGTCGCGTAAGATCAAGGCCATGGGAATCAAGATGGTCCTGTCCGGAGAGGGTGCCGACGAGGTCTTCGGCGGATACCTCTACTTCCACAAGGCCCCCAACGCGCAGGAGTTCTACGACGAGACCGTGGACAAGATCAGCCGTCTCCACATGTACGACTGCCTGAGGTGCAACAAGGCCATGTCCGCCTGGGGTGTCGAGCCCCGCACACCCTTCCTCGATGCCGACTTCCTCCAGGTGGCAATGAACATGGACCCGAAGGAGAAGATGATCGTAAAGGGACCTGGTGTCAGCAAGGAGGACACGAGGATTGAGAAGTACGTGATTAGGAAGGCGTTCGACACGCCCGACGATCCATACCTGCCAGAGGAGATTCTGTGGAGGCAGAAGGAGCAGTTCAGTGATGGTAAGACAGTGATGAATGCTTTGATAAAGATACTTTGTTTGAGATCAATTGTTCTCAATCCAATCATGCATCTTCATTCATCCAGGTGTTGGCTATGGATGGGTGGACAGCCTCAAGGAGATCGCTGAGCGGGAGGTGTCTGACCAGATGTTTGCCAACGCTGCCAACCGCTACCCCCACAACACCCCCACCACGAAGGAGGGATACAGGTACCGCATGATCTTCGAGGAGCTCTTCCCTGGTGAGGCTGCCGAGAAAACTGTGCCGGGTGGTAAGACTATCGCGTGCTCGACGGAGCGCGCCATGAACTGGGATGCGACGTTCGCAAGCAGGGCTGACCCTTCGGGTAGGGCGGCTGGAGTGCACGATTCTGCGTACGACGAGAAGTTTGTGGGCCACACTGTTTTGGAGAGTGACGAGCCTGCTGCAAAGAAGGCGAAGTCTAGTTAATGACATTTGATGCAGGACACGGTAGAGTTGGTAGGCAAGATTAGTCACATTTTCAGTTGGTGAGAGGAAAAGGATATTCCGCATTGCGAAGCAATTGGCAATAGGGGAAATGTACAAAGAGAGGGTGACCGTGAAGGTGTGCAGTTGATGAGCGTGGAAGTAATCATTATTTGGGTACTCCAACAGGTTCTAAGGGATAACATCCACTTCCATGAAAAGTGTGATTCACAGAGATCAGCTAATATTTGTGTCACTCTGGGTTTGACCCCCATGGATTGCTACAGGTGTCCCTTTTAACATGGATTTCTCCACTCATGTATTGTCGTAGGACCCCACACATTGTACCGTGATTGTACACTCCTGATTCAAAGTTCACGCTGCTATGTGTAGCTGCAACCAGGCACAGAACCACTAGATGGCATGTAGCTTCGCGCATTGGTTGATTAATATCTTCCTCCAAGACAGGCTCGATATGAGATCTAGAGATAGAAAGAGCAACTTGCCGATCACATAATGCATCATCCATTCTGTGCCCATGTGATAGTGACACCCACAGAGCCAAACAGATATAAGGGCGCCGGCCTAGTATGCCAGATACACATGCGTGAACGAGGACGGCATCTGAATTCATAACTCTCCTACTGAAGGTACCTACCACAAGTATTTTACAGTCATTGGCATGGATGCCGAACACGCTCTGGATTGATTTATGCAACGGAGACAGAGGATGTCGCCATACAACAGTTATTGGCACTTTGATGACAGGAACTCCTTCACCCACTCTTCCCGAAGGTCATACACACACGTTAGATCCGCCTCGTGCTCGGGGTGCGTGGGCACGCACCGCTTGCCCGGCGGGAAATCGAAGGGCGCCTTCGACAGATCGTTCTCGTAGAACCCCCCCTCCCTCACGTTCACGTTCATTTTCAATACGCCCTCGAACGTCGTCGTAACCATCACCCTCGCCCCGGATTGGAAGACGTTGCAAAAGTACCGTACGCCCATGTCGAGGGTCATGTGCTGTATCACGTCCCGCACGTGGACCAGGTCCACCGATTGCTCCTCGCCCGTCGCCCCACCGACGAACTTTGGGAGGGGACAAGTCGTTGCATCCCAATACAGAAAGCGCTTGTTGTTGTGATGCATGAAGCGGACCCGATTGGCCTCGACGACGCCGTGGCTGACGTCGAGACCGACGTAAAGCGGCAAGGAATCGGTCTCGAAGCTGTCGAATATCCAGTTCACGTCTCCGCACGGGACGTCGATCATGGACGAAACTTCGTACTCCGCCATGATATCCTTCAGGAACTTCAAGGAGGCTGCCGAGGCGGGTCCGAGGTCGCTCCCCGGTCCCGACGCCGACGCCCTCAGGACGTCCCTCGGAGGCCATTCGGCGTCGCTGTAAAAGTCGGACGGCTTTCGCAGCCCCTTCTTTTGGAACCACTTCCCCGTCGAATATATCTTGTCGAATACGATGCCCCTCGGCGGGGACCGACATGTTGGGGGGACCAATCGCACCGATGCCCCCATTTCACCCGGCCTGGTCATCGGAGGCGGGGACAACGTCTCCTTCGCGACGGCACCGACGGACGCGTCGGCTCCCGCACCCCCTTGCTGCGAGCATCCTCCGAGATTCGAATAGACGGCGAAGTTGATCAGCACCTGGGCGAGGAGGCAAGCCGCAACTAGCAGGAGGTACCTGCCGCTAGATGGATTGGCTGGCGGCATGGTCGCGATGGATCACGGCGGGGCAGGCGGGGCCATGACGATGGCGTCGATTCTTCGCGGTCCCGGCCCACGAACCAGGGATGATGGAAAGGCGAGCGACGGCAGCGCGACGATGGGCGTCGGGGGTGCAGAGCAGGCGAGCAGGCGGTGGGGTGGCCGCCCCGAAGTGATAGAGTTGAGCGACAACGATCGCGGCGGACGCGGCAGGCGACGGAGACCATAGACCGCACCGGCGTTGAACGACGACGGCAATTGCGGAAAATGTTAGCGTTTAGGGGGGGTCATACCTCTAGAGGGGAGAGGAGAATAATGCAGAATCATGACTAGGTATTGTACTAGACGAAGATAAAAATTGATAGCGGGGAAAATATCGCTATGCGATTTGAGCCCCCTAAAAGTAGTCGCAAGTCGTCTTACGAGCGCTATCACTATCACTATCACCAATTGCACGCAGAGGGTTGCTTGCAAGAGCTGCCTCTACTCTGGAGGAGTTAACGTGATAACCGGGATCATGTCGAAGAGGAAAGCTCCTCGCGACCACGGCGACGTCCGCAGTAGCGTCGATTTGGCCGGATGCGACCTCTCTCCGCTGGCCGATGATGCCAACGGCCGTGATGGCGCCGGCGATGGCTACGATTACGTGCACGGCCTCCTTCGACGGCACGGCGACGAAGATGCGAGCTCATCTATCGACGGGCAAGAGCCCGTGATCGATAGACTCAACGTGTCGAGGTGTCGTCTGGGCCCTCGCGGCACGGCTCGTCTGCTCTCGTTTCTCTCCACGCCGACTCCGACCCCGTACTCCAACCTCCGGAGCATAGCACTGCAGCGAAATGCCATCGGGAGCGACGGTGGTCGCGCGGTCGGTTCGTTCCTGTCCGAGAACTCGTCCGTGGAAGAGATGGACGTCAGCTTGAACGATATCAAGGCCGGAGGGGGCGAGCCGACGGCCGCGGAAGTGATCTCCGGTGCGCTCAAGGCCAACGTTACCTTGCAAGGGCTCATACTTGACAAATGCGCAGTGGGGCCCGAGGGAGCGACGCATTTGGCCAATTCTCTTATTCAAAATAGATCACTGAGGACGCTCGAGTTGGCTGGAAACATGATCGGGCCGATCGGGGGCGAGCATCTCTTCAATGCATTGAAGTCTAATAGCACGTTGGAACGTTTGGGTCTAAAGATGAATCGGATAGGGGGAGGGTCCAACGAAAAGTTTGACGTGCGAGCGCTATCCGCTGCACTGATTGGCGGGTGTTGTCACTTGAAAAGCGTAGACCTCTCATACAACGACCTACGCTGTTCGGGCTGTGCAATTCTGTCGGAAGCCTTGATGGCAAAATGTTGCACACTTACTGATCTGGTATTGGAGAAGAATGATATCCTGCACGAGGGTGTTGTATCGTTGGCAAATGCTCTGCACAGGAATGGGAAGCTCCAGCGGCTCGTGCTAAAAGGGAACAAAGTTGGGGACCAGGGAGCTATTGCCATCGGAAAAATGCTCAAACACAACAACGCGCTTCAGACTATTGACTTGTCCTCCTGTTCCATAGGCCACAACGGAGGCGTGGCGATCGGACATGGCCTGGCAGAAAATACAGCTCTTGAGCACCTTATTCTTGACTCAAACTCACTTGGCTTCGGAAATGATACATCTTTGTTCAGCGTTGGCGCATCAACGAATAATGTATTGAATACGCTTCGTTTGTCCGGAAATGGTTTTGATGCAACTGGAGATGGAGGACTTTGGGGAGCATCCATTGCTGATGCAGTCTCGAGCAACTCGTCTCTTTCGCATTTAGACATTTCGAACAATGCATTTTCGGACGCTTCTATTGTTGATGCCATTGCAAAGCACCCTTCAATCACCAACTTCGATATGTCAGATAATGAGCTTGAGTCGGTTACAATTGAAACACAACTCCTATTGGCAGAACGGTTGGCGACGGCGAAGATCGACTTGTCGCTCAACCCACTCTCATCGCCGCCACTCGGTAGATTGGCCACCCATTCGAGCCTTCAGAACTACCTCACACTACTAGCCAACGAAAGGACAGCTGTTACTCGCATTCGGATGATGGTATTGGGTCATGGAGGAGCAGGTAAATCTACATTTTGCAGAGCAATAACGAGCAAAGAGGATCCGTGCGGTTTCCTCAGCACACTTGTGCCTTTGCAACACTGGGGCGTAGAAAGGGTTGCAGACTGGGCAAAGAGGCTGGGCACTCCTTGGAGCGGCGATGCCGTCAGGGTCATTGTGGATGAGTCAATTCCAGGAAAAGATTTGACGAAGCTTGTTGACTGTGTTGGTAGCAATGATGGAGGAAACCTACCTTCACAATTGTTGCTTGATTTATGTTCATCCAAATACCCGTCCATTGATGCAAATGCATTTGCCAAGGCCATCTCAGCCCTCTCTGCGAAGGGGTATCTGAGCACTGTTGGGGCTGTGAAAGTGGAGGGAACTGTTGAATTGGATGGCGGTAGGATCATGTCCCTCGTGGATTTTGCAGGGCAAGTTGAATTTCTAGTGAGCCATCAGCTTTTGCTCTCGAGCATGCACACACTGTGCATGATAATTCAGGTAGTGTACAAGAAGATCACACTTCGCCTTGTTGCTTTCACATCCTCACTCATATTCATTCACTGAATGGTGCCCTTCAGCCTGCACCCTCATTTGGGGTGCCAGACCACCGCCATTCCGGATCCTGGAACTATTGGTCCCAGTTTCTTTCATCCCTTGGAGACAGAAGGCGAGGATCTCTCCTTCTTGCGGTGTCACAGCTTGATAAGATGACGACTGGTGGCAGTATAGATTCTGAGACCATAATACAACATGAATTTGACAGAATCAAAGAAAGATGCCAGGGTGCTATCTCTTATGAGACTCCGTTGCATCTTGACTACAGCCCTGGCAACATCCAGAGCACCATCACATCGATGAAGAGCACCATGTCCAACTCATCTGATCAAGTTGCACATTCTTGGTGGGTACCTTCCACATACGAAGCCCTCGCAGAGATAGTACAGCGGGCCGCCAAAAAGAAATCTGCGAACCATGAGCTCCCCATATTGTCAAAACACGAGTTGCTGCAAGAAATTGATATCTTCTGCAAGGAGTCTCCCGATTGCCCACTGGTCTTGCTGTCGAAAATGAAGGCAGATCATCATCTCTTGCAGCGGGCTGTTGCGTACCTTGAAGCTGTGGGAGATGTCATGCAAGCTGGGGACGAGCTCTTGATTGATCCCATTGGTTGGTTTTCAGGGTTCCTTGCTCATTTCATCAAAGACGACTTGGCAGTTTCGACGATTCAAATAGACCCGTCCAAGCTTCAACGAGGTGTTGTCGACCTAGACACAGTTGTGGAAGCCCTGAAACACGAATACACAAGTCCCAGTGAACATATACCTCAAGTCATGGCTTTGTTGTGCGGATTAGAAATGTGTGTGCCTCTTAAACCAGCTGATACGGGTATCGATGGCCGCCTACCAGCCAGCGCATCGGTGAATGATTCAGCCCAACCGACCACATATTTGTTTCCATGTCTCTTGCCTCGCTTGATGTCACAATCAGTCGTTGGGAAGTGTGCGTCAATGGCAAACCTTCAGTCGATCAGAGGACACCGCTTTCGTGAGTCTTCTGGCTTCATACCGCCTGGCTTGTTTGCGGGAATCATGGCACGCTTTTATAAGCAATTTCCTTGTGGCTCCATGCATCCTTCTCGAATGTGGAATGATTATGTTCTATTGGAGTTCAATCATAAATCAACTGGCGTGCTCGTGCGATTAAATATCGACAGTGCAACTATTGACGTGATTGGCTGGGCGGAACAAAGCGAGCTGTTATTTGTCGGTGCTGCAAAGGGTCAGGCGAGCGTTGTGATTTGGGTTGCACATCTAATCAGGACAATGCTTGCTCAGAGCTACAGCCAGCTCAATTTCGATGAGTATTGGCTCTGTCCCAATCCGACGTGCCATGGAATCGTTGCTGGCTCTGCGTCTGAATATCATGGGTCTGAGTACTTGTTGTCCCAAAGAGATACACGGCGAAGTATGGGCAAGTCTCACGACTGTGTGGGCTCTGGTTGTTTTCATTTTTTGGGTGAGGGGCACAGCGTCGACCAGGTGTCAGTGCGTAAGGAGTGTATTGGCTCTTGCAAATCCTGTGGTACCAGTCCGGTCTTCAGGCTGAGAGACAAGATAACCGCATAGGCGTTCCAGTTATCGACATAAATAACGTTGATTGCTGCAATCATGCAAACGAACTGAGTTGCCTCCTCCCTCAAACATCTAGGGCGCTGCGCGCGCTATATAAAAAGTCCTCCAGTGTCCAGGCGTAAGCTAGTTTCAACATGAAGGGCAAAAACAACGCTGCGAGCGCAGTGAACTCTTGTCCCATAAAATACAACTGATTAGAACACGGTTCCATTTTATGCGTTATGGCATTTCCTTTTGTTCGTTCTCGTACGCTGCAATCACATTTACTTCAATCAGTACAATGTTATCATCTGTTCTCTTGATTCACTGAGCTTATTCTTGGTTCATGCTGAGGCAATCTTCTCAACTCGAGAATGTAACTATCATGCCATTGACTCAATGCAATCATCAGCAACCAGAAGGATAAATGAGCAGTCAATCCTCTCTTTGATGCGTGAGCCAAGTGATGAAGTGGTGCGCAAATACTGTCCGTCACCTACTTTTGGACCCTTTGCCTGACTTGCCGCCCCTTTTGGTTGACTTGCCGCCCTTGGCATTTCTATTGTGATGGCCTCGATATTGTTGTTCTCCGACTTTTGAGTCGTGTGTTCTGGCCATATCCTTGGTGTCAGATGCATCCTTTTTATCTCCGTTGGCCGGCTCTTTTGCCACATCCTGGGTTGTATTGTTGGTAGTGTCCTCGGCAGTGTCCTCGGCAGTGTCCTCGGCAGTGTCCTCGGTAGTGTCCTCGGTAGTGCCCTCGGTAGTGCCATCGGCACCGTCCGCGGCCGCTACATTGACTGGTTCCTTTATTACTTCTCCTGCTGACGCCTTTGCAGTGGCCTTCACTGGGCTCTTGGCTTCATCCCTGCCCAAATGCTCATTTGTCTCAATTTCTTTCTCCTTAGGGCACTTGAAAACAATGTCACGGATGTCCTTCATCTTCTCTTGGCTTTCACACTTCTGGTTCAGCACTCTCATGCCATGGATATTTGAGCAGTCTGGGGCAGCGTAGTGGATCCCTTGGTGTGTCTTTGAACCGTCACACACGCTGCATTGACTACATGACTCCCCATCCACGGTGACATTGCATGACAATGGAGGCAAATATTTCATAGTAGCTGCCCACGTACCCTCCTGACGACGGTAGTCAAAGTTCTGGCAAATTTCTTTGTTGTTGATTAGATGTCAGGAATAAGTATGGGTAAGCATGTGACGAGTTTGCAAAGGAAATGTCAACCACACAGCTCTGTATACTATCTTACCTTTGTCATCCAATACTTCACAACCCGCGCTATAGTATGCCACACAGGCCTTTTCTTCCATAGGTTTCATTCCCTTGAACCCTGCAGTCCAGTGGATGTATCCGTATATATCATTTCGGAGCACACTTCTGTGAGTCTTGCAGTTGATGCTATACTCAGTTGTGGCCGACAAGCCTCCAAGGGAGGAGATGCACTCGCAATAAAAGTCTGCAGGCTGGTAGAATTCGTTCAAGATCCTCTCCGCGTTCTGTCTTAGCTGTATGCAGCTTGCACGACGTCCTTTCCTAGAGGACGTTCTTAGCACACGATGCGCAATTCCGGTTTGACTTGAGTGTGATTGGGCGCAGTGAAAATAGTGCGCAAGGGAGATCATCAGCAAATGGTATCGAGTCATTTTGATGTTTTGCTTGTTTCAGTTTAGTTGTAGTTGTCTTGGCTGAAATGGAAATAATTTGTGAGGACAAATATCTGAGGCCATGCGGTTGGTAGTTAGCCACTTGCTCAAACTGGAGTTCCTGGTGTTGGACATGGTCATGGTATTGGACCTACACGGTATGAAATGTGGCGTTGGATAGGAGGGGTTCTCATCGAAAAGAACACTAATGTTGTTCACACATTTTTTGAGATATTTGCTGTCATCTCCACGAAAAACAATGATCCACATTCACACTTGCAAGGCAAATAAACGGACGAACTTAAAGATGGGCAATTGCATTCCTCAGATAGCAGTCGTTGCCGATGATTCGTCAGACAAACATGACACCTCGTTGGTAGCAGAGGGCCATAAGCGTTACGACCATATCAATGAAATCAACTCCGGCGGTGGCCTCAATCGAGTCACCGACAGAAGCTGGCTCTTGGGTAGTGGATTTGGTTGGAGCGGTAACCCAAGCGGCATGGGCGGCGGATTTCACCCCAGCTGGGGGGTCTGGGGAGCCAGTGGCTGTGGAGGTGATGTCAGTCGCCACGATGACACAAAGCGGAGTTATTCTCCAATTGTTTCTCGCTTACAATCAGAACTATGATGAGAACTATTATCAGAGCATTGATTCATTTTAATGGTGTCGAGTGTATCTCAGTATTGCGCAAGTGTTGCGGAATCATCGATATATATAAATAACATAAATCATTCATCCCTGTGCGAAAATGAATACAATCAGAGTTTCCTTCACTTTTTAAGCAGATATGTTGTAACTGGTGTCGTGGGCACACACTTACCGGTATATTAGATTGGAACCTATTGGAACCCTCGTCCACGATGATCCCAGTCCGCTTATTCGGATCAGCAAATGTGAATATAGCAGTGTCATCGATGTATTTGAGCAGGATAGTAATGTGTGTGATTTCTAGACTTGGTACAGTTACTTCATTGACGGAATCTATTCAACGACCTGACATGCTGACCATGGCGACTCCACTCGTTGGGCAGGCAGCCAGTGAGCGCATCCTCTGGTATGCTCAGAATCCTTTCCTTGTCCATATCTCCTTTTCGATGGCCCATCTCAGACAGAAGAAGTTCGGAAAATTCAGCATCAGATAGGATTGTTTTGCGCAGTATCCATAGGGTTGTCTTCGCAAGGTGACCCTCTTGACAGCAAGCCCTGAATATTTTTTGGCAAAAGGAATACATTGTTTCATCGGAGCTACCACTACCTGTAGGCGGCAGTAGACATGCGATGGCCTTGAACATGTGAACATATGTGTGTGCGTCTGGCTGATGTGGACTGTTGTAGTCCTGGCCCATCATCAAGTATGTGTCATGTGCTATCTCAAACGCTTTCTGGCGAGTGCTCTCATTGCCGGGACAATTAGATGATGACCATGGTGCATAGCACGCTCTGATGACATGGTTAAATGAGCTCGTGTCTGGTTCAACATTGAGAGTGGTGTGGCCTTCCACTCCTTTCATCGACGCTAGCAAATCATAAATGCTTGTAAGTCGGGGCAATATAATGTCTGGTTCAATCGCTGCAGATAAGTCCCGCGCGGTTGCATCAAACACAACATTGAAGTAGAGAGGTTCTAGATGCAAGTGTCTTGAAACCTCAACCATTTCCTCAAGAATTTGCTGCGCCTCCTCTGAATGACCGGTGAGGGATGCCCAAAGTCGAATCACGGAACCATAGCAGTTACGTGTGCCCTTGCTAATTCCCGATGTCCCAGGAGTTTTCAGCTCATTCAACAGCTCTGTTGCGTGCCTCGCAGCAGCCTCTGCGTCGGCAGCTTTTCCTGCTGACGCAATGGTTGACGCAGCGTTCATCCAGGCGTTGATTGCCAGCTGAAAGCTGTGTTCATTTGGCGGTGGAAGCGTGCCTTCCTGAGAGCCCTCTTCAAGCAGACGCCTCAATATCTGGTCTGCTCTCTGCGCTGTGTTCATGGAAGATTGTACGTTCGACGTTTCCTTAGCAGCATTGGACCATGCTTTTAGGACCGAATTGTAGATGGCAATATCTGGAGCAAGATCTGGATAATATTCCTCAAGAATGTATAGAAGATCCGCGGCCACCCTCGCTGATGCAGCATTTCCACGGCGCGCAAGGGCTGACAGAAAAAAGAATACAAAAGAGGTAAGATTCTACCCTGGAAACACATGCAGTATGTCTGTCATTGACCCATGCTTACCATTGATAACAACAGAAAAAGTCTTGAGGTCTGGGGTCACGTCGAGCTCGATCTTGGGTAGACGACGGATAGACTCCAGGCTTTGGTGCTTTTTATCTTTCTCGCCCCTGCCCTGAATGGCAGAATTCATCAACGCCATTCTACCAGTCATTCCAAATGATGTCGTCGTAGGCTGATTGCTACTTTCTGGGTTTGATATTTGCGATCCAGCCGTTTGCTTCCCACCGCTGCCGACAGCCGCGCCCTTTCCTAGCAGTGAGGCGCCCCATCGGGCGATCCGTTTGAATACAGTTTGCAACTTCCTCTTCCCTTCACTCTCCGTTGAGGATTGATCCTCATCCTGACTGATCTTTGCATGCCTGTTGAGCGCCAACAATTGCATGATTGCGACAGCTCTCTTAAGTCCCCTCTCGCTTCCACAACCCAACCACGCTTTTATTACAGCTACAATGCCCCGTTCATCATGGAATGCATTATGTGATGTGAGGCTGGATGTTGGACAACTTAAAAGCCACTCAAAGTATATCTCTTCTGATGTCACTCACCATTGTAGCTCCAGATATTTGGTCTTACGGGGTTAGCCATGATACGAAGCATCTCATCTAAGACCTGTTCAGCCAAAAAGGCCTCTTCTTCGCTGGAAGTGATTTTGTGCTCCCTTTGCGAAGGTTGTACCTTCTCCCAAGGTCGAGGTAAGGCATTCTGTCCGATTTGTCGCTGACGTGCGCTGGAGTCGATTGCGAACATATTCGACCGGTTTGCACGGGCCCCAATAAGGGCATTGTAGCTGTATGCGTCAGGAAAGAACGTCATCGCAAATTCGTGGATCTCTTCCTCATCTGATCCTTCATTGCCCGGATGTTCGAGTTCGTATTGGACTCGCTCCATCATCCGCTGTAGAACCAGCCGCATCTCATAAAGGGATGGATTGACTTGCCGCGCCATTGCTGCAAGAATCACATTGTAGCATACTCTATCAGGTGGAGGTCGCTTTCCTCGTGAACAGCCCTCAGTGGAATCAGTTCCGAATGTTTCGTACAAGTCCTCCTCCATCGATTCGAGAAGCTTCATCATAGATTTCATGGATGTCGCCTCCAGCTGCAGTCGTTTTTGGAAGGAATGGTCCCCATGTGGAGCTTTCTGGACACCTCGAGGACCATTGCGACCACCTCGCTGCACCTTTGGCGGGCTCAGCGCACTTCCGTCTATGCATTGTCCATGGGCGCCTAAGACGTCGCTGTAGACCTTCACGTCCGGCACTGCTGCCCCCGAATGAATAGTGGAATATCTGCTCGTGTCAACTTTGGAATTGTAAGCCTCCACGAATGCCATGTCGGATGACAGTTCTGCCTCCATTGAGTCGAGTATCTGCGACGCCCGGGCGGCAGATAGCTCCATGAGCTCCATAGCGTCGACGCTCTTGATAGACTGGAAGTTACACGACTCGACGACGTTCTTCCAAGCTGATATCAATAGCTCGTACGCCTCACGCGATGGATGCGGTGATTCGTTCCAATAAGCAGTAGGAGAAAACTTTTCGCCGTTGTCGTCTTCCTCTTGGCCACTGTCTGGCTCATCAACTCCTGCCTGTAGCCACTCCCACAAAAATACCCTACGGGCCTCGGCGCCCCCCAAACACAGCTCTAACAGCCTATTGCATAGCTCCGCTCTGAGGAGGAGTTCTTGCTGCATTGGCTTATTAGGCCGTTTGCGTCCGAAGTTTCCTCCCACGGGTTGAAAATAACTTGGTGGCGTTGCGCACTCCTCCAGGAGAGGCCACACATGATTTCGGACATCGTCGTTCGTCAGCTGCTCAGGTTGAGCGACGTTGTTTTCCATCTCTTTCACCCTGAATTCTAGGCTCGCGATGGCCGAATGAGACATTGGTACGCGATCCCATCGTGATGAATTCCAACGAGCATTGCCACCGAGTTGGAGAGAAGAAGCCCAATCCTTGGGCGAGGCCGAGGACATGACGAAGCGCGGATACCGTTGCCACATGCCATGTCCATACGTAGTGAGAGAAACGCATTCGCCAGGACCGACGCCCGTCCATCCAGCCAAATGCATGCCGCGACGGCGGGCCTCTGGCTTGCGAGCACATGATGCAGAGGCCAACGCGTGCGGCCGCCGTCTCTTCACGCCGGCGACGACGCGGTCTCCCTTCGACAGGAGCGGTCTGCACGCCCAGCTGGTGCAGGCCGTGGCCATATTTACTTTCGAAACCGAGCCCGCGCAGGTCTACGCGCTCGCCCGAATGAACAGTGGAGGTGCTCCAGGAGCGGAGCGAGCAGCGAGCAGCGAGCAGCGAGCAGATAGAGCGAGATACAGGGAGTGGCTGGGGAGTGGTATGGGGAGCGAGCGGGGAGCTAGCGAGGAGCTAGCGAGGAGCGAGGAGCGGGCGGCGGGGCGGGAGCGGGGATGGAGTCATGGAGCGCATGGAGGTGCATGGTTTGCCTTCCTCCACGTGGAGCTTTTCTCATCTATTGGCGATACTAAAACGGGTTCCTACACCTGGAAGATATAATACGATATCGCTGTTTAACGCCGTTCCGAGTCGCGAGTCGCGAGTCAAACGATAAGTCGCGAGGCAGAGGGAGGACCAGGGGACCAGCAGGGACCAGCGCACTGACCATGTTGTACCATACTGTAGTGCACACTTATCCAAGCTGAGCATGCTAATGCTAAGTGAAGAGCTTTACTTGGTGGTACAGGG
>JALLBE010000305.1:0-18802 GCA_036939795.1 Thalassiosira mediterranea
CTTTGCGTTTGTTCGTCGGGCCGAGGTTTGGCCCGTTGCAGGCGATTTTATTCAGAAGTTGCCATCTTTCGTATTCATACCAGCACCGAACTACTTCCCGTCAGCATTCCCAATTTACTTGGTCTGGTTCTTCACTCCCTCGATCCTCGCCCGGATAGCATCCTGGTCCCCAAGGTACCTTCCGCTGAGAGGCTCGATGGCTCCCTCCTGCTTGATGGGTTTCAGGTCATCGTCCAGCTCATACACGAGCGGAGTGCCCGTGGGGATGTTGAGCTCGGCGATGACGTCTTCGCCAATGTTGTCAAGGTGTTTCACGAGGGCACGGAGGGAGTTTCCGTGAGCCGCGATGATGACGGTCTTTCCATCCTTCAGCTGAGGAGCAATGTTCTCCTCGTAGTAGGGAGTGACACGCTCGAGGGTGGTCGCGAGCGACTCAGTCCACTCATCAGGGAAGTCCTGGTCAGCGTATCTGAACAAAGGATACGGTTTCAGGGCCGTGGACAGGATGAAATTGAGATGTTAGTGCAAGATTTGGAGCATAGCGGCAACAATGATGAACTCCAGATCAAACGCGTTTCCATCAGCAACCATGCATGTGACCAAAGGAAAGGATTCCACACCGATACAAAGATGATTTTCTGAAACCATGATAGCATTCAACACGGCACTTTGTTCATCAATCGAACGTTTCCACAAGGTCATGGGATGTAAACGTCATCAAAGCCATCATGCGAGGATCCTACCGGGGGATGAGCAACAACTCATGTTGATGATGGCGCTCAATGCGTTCCCTCTGTCTGCCATTTTTCCCAATGAAGTGTACGACTGATAATATCTCAACTCATAGCATGCGAGCAATGCACTTCTAGAACGCCCCTTTGATTCCAGTACCTGTAAAAAAATATGACCAGCCACCACACGTGTTCCCTTCCCTTGTCCATCATGTTGCTCGAGAGGCATATGAGTGGGTCAAGATACTCTCTCCGCCTAATTTGATGACTACCTGCTCCACGAGTGTTAGGGTGGTCTTGTTGCAACTGTCCTCGACCCTCGAACCCAAATACTCTGAGTGCACAGTCCAAATCCAAATCCACGTCTCCCAAGAAAAGCTGGCCAAAATGCTACACAGGAAACTTTTTACCACATATGTAGGGCGCGACATGACTCACCTGGGATCATTTCCAGGGTGGTGCTCGCTGGACCTGTCAACGGTGGGGGGAGGGACGTCGTAACTCCTCCTCCAAATGAGGACCTGGTCCTTTCCGTGCTTGTCCACGGTCTGCTGCTTGTCCAAGCCCTGAAGCGCTCCGTAGTGCCTCTCGTTCAACTGCCAGGCACCAATCTGGGGGATCCACATGAGGTCCGTCTCCTCGAGGACAGACCACAGAGTTTTGATGGCGCGCTTCTGGAGGGAGGAGAAGGCGACGTTGGGGACGATGCCGGCTTCCTTGATGGCCTTTCCGGCCTCGACGACCTCCTGCTCTCCCTTGGGGGAAAGGGGGACGTCGACCCATCCGGTGAACTTGTTCTCGAGGTTCCACGTGGATTCTCCGTGACGGACGAGGACGAGGGTGTGCTTGTCGGCGGTCTGGAAGGCGGCGAGGCTGCGTGGCGTGTGCGAGAGTGTAGGTGTGCGAGAGTGCGTGTCGGCGAGAGAGGGCGAGGTCAGCCGCGGCGCAGGGAGGTGGAGATCGATGGGGGCGCCGTCGTGCGTACGCGCGACGATGAATCAATCAAACCATCAGGATCCATTCACAGAAACTCACCTCCGGGCATTGGGAGCGACGCGGGCGCCGTGCCGAGAGGCAAGGGAGAAGGCGTTACGGGCAGCGGAGAACATGGTGCAACAGAGGGTGGTACCTACGGTATGGCCGCGGCGTAGGAGGTCGAAGAGAGGATGGATGGAAGGGCGGCGGAGCCAGGCGGGGCGGGTGCATTGGCTGCACCGCCAAGAGAAGACGGCAAAAGCGTGGCAAAAGCAAGGGAATCTTCGATCTTGCGCTGCGAATGACAGAAACAACACGGACGGCTAAAAAAGGCGGGCATGGGCGGGATGCAGGCGACGCACGGGCGACGGACAGATCATCATCGTAAGCACCATATCCTATGTACATATGGTACCAAATCCTACCTACGTATCGAAGAAAGATATCATGTTGACACCTCGCGACGATGGGGCTTCGGCTTTCCCTGCGCGAAGCGCGAAAAGCGAACAACCCAATCAAGCCGAACGACAGCAAGCCGAGCTACATCGATTCATAAAAGAGTGGGAGTATCGTTTCCATTTGCCAGGAGAACCAAGATGGTGAGCCACGGCCGCGACAAGAAGGAGCGGACGAAGAAGACCTCCCGCAAGAAGGGCGGCGCACGTGGCGACGACGACGACGCCGACGACGGACCCGGCGTGGGCCACCGCGACATGGACCTGCCCGACGACTTCAGCATCTTCGGCGGCACCGTCTCCTCCTCCGTGGCGTCATCGGGCGACGTGGGCGGGGGGTTCGACGACGAGGACGACGGAGCGGACGGGGGGGATCGCGATGACATTCTAGAGGTGGAGGCGGGGGAGGACGCCGCCGCTGCACGGGCTGCGAAGCTGTCGGACGCGCTGTCGCTAGCGTCGACGCTGTCATCCGAGAGGCGCTCGGCGAAGCGAGAGGGGGGTCATCGGGTGCTCTTCAAGGCTGTCACGCAGTATGCGGCTGGACCGAGGTGAGATGGTATATGATATGTTCGCCTTTATTTCAAGTTCGATGCTATTTCGCAACTGCCTGCATCTTGTATGATGGATTGGTCAAATCTTTCTTGGAAAGGCGCACATGTTAGGGTCACCTGGATCACTCGATTGAGAAACAAGTCTGTACATTGGATGGAAATGGCTCTCGGCTTGAAGTGGTATCATCCAACCTTATCATTTGCTCAACCATCGCTTACATATGCACAATACTTCCGCGACATTTCTTCATATCCCCGGATAATCAGCGGCAGGGAAATCCTAGAGTCCCATTGGGATTCGGTATGGGAGGCATGCCACTCTTCGATCCAGGGACGCGGCAACGCCAAGCCGTCGGAGCAGTACGCGGCGTGCAGGGTCCTGGAGGCGTGCACGGTCGTCCTCGGCGAGGACCGCGACGATATAGTGGAGACCTTCAATGGGCCGCTGAAGAAGGTGATCAACGCCACAGGCCGCGCGGCGCAGGTTCGGTCGGCGGCGCTCCGATGCCTCGCAATGGCGCACTTCGTCTGTGGCACGGACTGCCTTGAGGATGGAGAGGACTGTGTGGCAGTCATGGACTTGGTACGTGGCTTTCTTCCGATTTCGCTATTAGTCCTTTGTTTGGATCAAATTCTCATTGTCTTTTGTTTTTAGTGCGAGAAGGTTGGCGGCGAGAAGTACAGGGGTGAGGCTGTGAGCCTTTCGCTCAGGGCCACGGCGCTGGACTGCTGGTCCCTGCTAAGTACCACTCTCCAGGACTCGTACGTGGCTTCTGGGGACAGCTTGGATGACATCAGCGAATGTGGATGTGGAGTGCGACTGCTGCCGTTGCTCGCAGAGTGCCTCGAGTCTCCCGAGCCTTCGCTGCGACGCTCTGCGGGGGAATGTGTCTCACTAGTACACGAATGCCGGCTGAATCTAGGCCTAGACGATGATGAGGCAGAAAACACCACTGAAAAGAGGTACCGCAGAGGTTCATGGGATGGGACCGAGTGGGAGGTGCTGCTCGACGAGATCAGACAGCGCATCGGCGAACTCGCCGTGGAGTCGTCGCGTAGCATGGGGAAGCAGGCAAGGAAGCAGCAGCGCTCCACATTCCGCGACTTCGCCAGCACGATCGTAGACGACGAGTCGCCGGAGGAGGTGGTGAACTGGCGTGGTGGCAGGCTGACGCTGCACTCGTGGAAGGAGATAGTCCAGCTGAACTTCGTTCGGCACTGCCTGCAGGGAGGTTTTCAAGTGCAGCTCATGACCAATGATACGCTGCACGCCATATTTGGTGCCACGTTTGATTCAAGCGGATCGTCGCTGAGCCAGTTGGAAAAACGGCTGTACATGTCGAAGACTAGCGAGGCGGCCAAGGCAGCTGACAGGGCGATGGCCAAGCAGCGCAGGACGCGAACTAACGTCAAGAATCACTTCCTGACAGCTGACGGCGATGACATATGACAATGGGAATATGTGGTGCAAATTGTCACACTTGACTGGGTAGAGCAGAAGGAAAAGTGGTGCACGCATGGAGCTGCCCAGTCAAAGAGATCTCTTTGGACCGTTTTTTGCAATAAAAAATGGCTGGTTATCGTGCTGATGTTATCATGTTCCAGTTCCTGAATCGCAACATTTTTCCTGGTCTACTTGCACAGGCTATGTCGGTGTTGGCTTTGGGGGCCACTTCGCGGAACAAACAACGGCGGCTGCAAGCAACGTGATGCGATTACCTGATAGTGCACCTGATTAGCAGAGTTAATTTCAACTACATGTCCCCTCATCAGTCAAGGACAATCTTACTACAACCAAATCCAACCAAAAAATGAGTCCGAACATGAAAACAATGAATTCTCAGGCCCCCGATTTGCACATAGAGCATGATTTCACTATTTTTCTTTGGTGAAATCAAGCTGGGGCAGGCATAGAACGTCACCTACTGTTCTTATTGTACCACACATTGGGGCACAGATAAAGTCGCCCCAGCTCGTCCATCAGCGGCGTCTAGATAACCCAATTGAGCAAGGTCGAGCAGTGGTTTCAACAACAGATTTCTTTCGTGCAATGCGATTCTGAGGACACTGCCACGCTAAGCTCGTATCGGACGGAGCAAGGGCATTTCTCGAAACCACTCGACGATTATCATGGCACTGACGGTTGGATAGTGCTCCTGATCTACGGATTCATTGTCTCTTCTCGGATTGAGCATTGGTTCAAAGTGATGGGTTTAACAACTATCGTTTTTGGAATCACAACTTATATCTGTCCCTTTGGAGAGTTGCGATCTTCACACCAGGCTGGTGGGGAATCGCGATTGAGCCGTGCAATGCCCATGCGAGTATGTACATACCTCGTGCCATGAGCAAGCATTTCAGAGGAGGAATAAGTAGGTGAGCAGTCTTGGGCCTTGTCTCGTTGAAGAGCGTCAGAAATCTGTTAGTCACTTCGCTCTTCTCCGTCTCCCACTGACCCGATAGTTTCTCTGGCGTCGACTTCCACTGCAGGGCGTTGGCTTTGATCTGTTTCTTCTCTCTCCGAAGCCCATCTATTTCTGCGTGTGAAGCTTTAGCTTGATCGTATTACCCAGCATGACGGAAGAAGCGAGCGGGCCGTGGCCGGACGAAGCTGACTCTGTTCGATCCAGCCCTACTCCATCAACGCGTTCGTCGTGGCGCTTCCGGAGCAGATACTATGCCCCCGAGGCAAGTCTTTGTGACCATCAACTTGACGCTGGCTGTGTGCATCAGGTCGTGCTCATTGCCGCCCCCCAACGCAGCTGTCCCCTCACAAGCCTGTAACTCACTCAAACGTGCGGTTGTCGGGTCGGAGCATGATCAACGCGACCATTTCCTATTCTCGTCCGTCGTCGGATCCCGTGTGCCTGATGGGCTTGCGATGAATGCGCTGGGACGTCGAAATTCGATGGTGATCAGATAAAGATGCGAATCAATGGGCAGCGCGCAGCCGCAGGGACGACGAGTCAGAGAGAGCGCTCGAGTGCCAATACACCATCATCGAGGAGAATGTTACATGACCTTTCGTAGAACGTGCGAGTTCCGTCCGTCGCCACGGCGTGAAAGCAATCGCCGTCGCGCTTCGCCGATACGCCGCGCTATCGTCGTCGCCGCCGTCGTCGTCGTCAACACCCGATGCGGCATCGTTGCGAGGATGCGCGGACGGCGGTAGACGGTGACGAGACCGACCGACGGCTCTTCGTCGACTTCGTCAGCGATTCGTATTGTGCATAACATAATCGAATGGGAGCGTGCGCGGAGGTGAGGCCGATAAAAAGGGGTATCTTTAGAAATAGAAATACGTTAATATTAGATATCCTTTTTTTAAAAAGCGTTATTTTGATTTCATATGAATATTAATGAATATTAGATTTGAAATTAGATTTTGGATGAATCCACGAAAGAAACTGGTATTTAATTTAGATGCCCCTAATCCATCACCTGTCTCCTGTCTCCATCCGCTCTTGCTTGCTTGATCTGCTCCCTGCTCCCTGCTCCACCCCGCCCAGCGCCCAGGCCGGCGCCATCCACCCCCACGCGCTCGTCCATATTCCTCCTTCGTCCTAACATCGTCGCCATGCGTCGTCGTCCCGTCATTGCCCCCTATCCTCTCCATCTCGGCGACGTCCCGTCATCTTCATCTTCCCGATCTCGCCCCGTTATCGGTTGTCGTTGTCCCGCGCCGTCATCGCATGCGTCCGTCGATGTCGTGCGCCCGTCGATATCGTCTCCGGACGATCGATGACACAGCGAGTGTGCGCCAGGCGTTCTCGGTGACGGCCGGCCGCCGCCGCATTGATCCCGCCGCATCTGATCCTATTGGCCGGTTCGGCGCGCGGGCGGGCATATGTTTGGCATAGACGTGTGCGGTGCGACGTCGTGGAAAACGTAAGTAACTGTCAGTAACCCATCTTTTTGGACGGAAACAGTCGGTAATGCCGAAGATTGGCTCATCAGGCATGCCATCGAAGTGTCTCATGCCTTCACGAAGATCTTCACCAAAGAGGTACTATGTATTCCCATGTCAGAGCCCCGACCCATGTGACCCCCCAGACGAAGTGGGGGTACAATACCTGTGCCATCGAAGTGTTCTCCTGCCTTCTCCGGCCTTGTCCAAAGATGTTGATCAAAGAGTTAGGTGCTGCAACGACAGTAGTCAAACAATTGATATGAGCCGACAACTCAACTCATAAAATTCTGCGTCTATTCTGTCAACTCGAACATGAACATTCGAAGAAGGGTCTTCGCCCTGGCGGGCATCATTCCCAACTTGCCCGTAGCGACAGCAGAAGCTTATGGTGGCGGCGACGGCAGCAAGTCAACGGTGAGTGAGAAGCTTCCTCCTGCAACTGCATTGGGAGGGATGAACCGTGTGCATAAGCAAATGCGCATCCAACGGGCATCTCACGGCCTCCCCAATACCACTGCACTCTGCTGAATACGGCCCCACGCTGCACACCACGAGGGCACGTGCAACAGTCGATCTATATGTAGCCCAGTTCGATTGACTGCCCATACTATTGCTGAGGACATGTCGCAAGCGTCGAAGACGCGACCTGGCGACCAATCCTAACAACTTGAACTCATACACGGCCTATTCTCATTCCCAAACTTTTGTCAAGCCCTTTGACGATGGCATCGCAACATCAAGCACAAGCGCCGGCTCATTCACACTCATGGAGGGCATGGAACGTGCAACACACATTTCTCGTCGCCTCCGTGGAAGCGATGTTGACCCGGCGAGTCTTGTGCCAGAGGTGCAAGATATCATGAAGGCGCAGATCAATGGCATGGACTCCATGCAGAAGATGTATGTCGATGGGGACGAGGCAGGGCTGGCTTCAGCCTTCCGTTCGCAATTGGCGGACAATGATCCAAGTGTTTTTGAGAGGGCCCTAGAAGAATCCAACAGCAAATTCACAACTGGATTGTCACTCCATGCCCTCCAAGATCTCCAGGCCCTCTCTGACTCTGAGATCCATGCAGCATACCAGCCTGATGTAATGACAAAATTGGCAGAGCCGCTTCAACGCGCTATTGAAGTGCTTGACGAGTTTCGGTCCATCATGCCCAGCCTCTCGTCAAACAAGAACAGCCGATTCGAGCAGAAGACCAGAGACAGCCCTCCCAAGTCCGGCTTTAGAGGTGGCCATCATGGGCGCTTCAATTTTGCCAACTCGTGGTCCTTCGCCATGAATGGTAAGGATACCAATCAGGCAAAGAACGCAGCTCGGAGTTTAATAAACAGGATCCTTTCACGGGGGCGCGACGATGAAGCTGGGATCAGGGTTGGAGAGAAGCTCAAGAGTCGCCAGGATGCTCTTCCCGTTTGCAAGCCTCCATGTGATCCTGACGACCTTGAGTGCAGCTGTGAGCGTCTCATAGGCTGTGTTAAGCAAATGACAGACTACGACATGGCCCTGCTCTATGTTGATGGATTCATCGACACTGATCTCGACAGTGAAACATTCTCCCAATTCGACCTGGATGATCAAACGGCTGTGAACTTGTTTGACGCTGACTTTGACATCCTGGACAAAATTGACCATATCAACCAGCTCGCTGATGACACTGATCCCACAGACCAGAAACAGTGCTTGAATCTACTTGTTGAACTGCACTCAGCATGCGACCCTTCCGAGGATTTATCATGCTCGAAGCCAAACGAGCGCTCCTACCAGTTGAGCATCGATGATGTTTGTGACAGAGTCAATAATCCCAAGAAGTTGGCATTTCTGACCATCTCTGATGAGATGGATGGATATGCTAGTGATGATGGTAAGGATCAGCTGAATACGTGACATGATATGAAATACATTACTCATTGTAACTGCGCTGAATAAATTATTCTTTCAAATGAAGGCCTCACAACATACACCTCTACCTGTGGTGATCATCGCTTGGCATTCAAGTCATGCAATGACTTTGCTTCAGAGATGGACAACCTCTACGCTGGTAGGAATGTGTCGATGTATCCAGATCCAAATCCAATGCGTCACGACCCTCTAGCTGCAGTCGCCGATTCCTATGTGTTTGATTTTGTAATGCATTACAATTTCAAGCAGTCTGTTGGTGGTGTTGACGATCTTGACATGACCACCTCCTCCTCTGTTGAGAGCCCTACCTCGTCTGTCCGCGTCTTATCCAATGTGGATATGTGCATGGAGAACAGTCCAGGTTCGAATAGTATCTACATGGCGATGTGCCAAGATGACAACGAGAATCAAGGTGAGTACCCTATGCATTATGCACGCAATGGAAAACTTTGATGCAAAGGCTAATCATGCAATATGTTGCAGATTTCACTTACGATTCAGTCAGTCTTCAGATCAAGAAGGGTGATATGTGTGTGGACTACAATGATAGTAATAATGATGTATACCTTGGATCCTGCCATGGAAAACCAAATCAGAAATGGCGCTACATAAGCCAGACTAAGGAACTCCGCACATTCTTCGACAATAAATGTTTGGATTACAATGCTGATGGACAAGATGACCTCTACATGAACTCTTGCACTGGAAAAAGTAACCAGCAGTTCACCGTCCCAACTGACTGGCTGCCATCGATAGCCCTGAGCTCCTTTAACAAGATCCGTGTTGTTTCAGAGCCCTATAAATGCATGACAAAATCAGATGGTGGCAACAAATTTGTCATGGCTGATTGTGTAGACGAAGGAGATAATCAGGTGAGTGAACAATCTATGTTATTGAGGTATCGTGGAGTTTCACTGACACCAAGCTGACATTATGGTTCTGTTCAAACACTGGACACATAAGGTATTCTCATATGATGCGTCTACACACCAGATCAAACTGGGTGGCTTTTGTGTCGACTACCATCCTGACAACCACGATGTTTATTTGAATAGCTGTAATGTTGGGAGAAGCCAGATGTGGCACTACGATAGCAATGATCTCAAGCTACGAACATTGTACAACAACAAATGCTTAGACTGGCACGATGAGGGGAACAGGCTCTATATGGGACACTGCTATGATGTAGACAACCAAAAGTTCCAGATCCCACCCCTCTGGTCACCGTCCATTGATTCCTCTGTCTTCAATGGAATTAATGTCTATTCCCATCCCAAGAGGTGCTTGGATGCAAATCCAAACAACTCAAATTTGTATATGGCAGATTGTGGGAAAAACAACACAAACCAGATTTTCTACTACGATGCCACATCTCGCCAGATCAAATATAACGGCAAATGTGTTGACTATGATTCCACCAGCAGTAATGTATACTTGGGAGAATGTCATGACAAACTGTGAGTTGATTTCTGGTTGTGCTAGACTGAATTTTGCACATCTAATCTATTGACATCTGATTGTTTTACCTCTCAGGAATCAGAAGTGGTATTATGAAACAAACAGGTTCAAAAGTTTCGAGAACAATAAATGTATGGACATGTATGTAGCAGAGGGCGAAAACCAGTACAACATCTACATGTCAGCTTGCAGGGGAGGTGACAATCAAAAGTTTCTTGTTCCTTCCTTTTGGAAGCCAGCCATATATCTCGACGATGTTCGCACCTTTTATGATAGAAACAAGTGCATGGATGCGTACGTATTACTGATCTAGTCTTGCTCCTCTTCTACAATATACTCATTATTTTCTGACGGCTATTTTTGTGCGTGCGCTATGGCCCCCCTCATAGTCACCCAGACTATGTAAGTCCCATGAGTCTGATCTTCTCACTCGTGATTACATTTTGTTAGCTCATCATGTTTCATGGCATCCAACAGAATAATAACGTGTACATGGCAGATTGCCAGAATGGTGAGCTCATGGTGACCACTTGATCTAGTTCCAACTTGAAATAATCGGCCTGACAACATGTTGATTCACGACTGATTGCTCCAGGAAATCCGAACCAAGCGTTTCGTTTCGATCCCCGGACCCTTGAGATATTGCATGGTGGGCTATGCCTTGATTATAATGTTGGCAATGGAAACGTCTACCTGTCCGAATGCCACGGGGGTACGAATCAGCAATGGAAGCTCGATGATGATAATCAGCTCAAGACTAAATATGATGACAAGAAATGTCTTGACTGGAACACAAAAGACAATCTATACATGCTTGAGTGCAATGATGGGCTTAATCAGAAGTTTATCGTGCCATCTATCTGGATGCCAAGTATCAAAACTGGCACCAGTAGTGAGGTTCTAACCAATCAGTTGCCAACGGCATATCATACACGGCCTATTCAACGAGGACTTTGGGAGAGTGATGTCTGTGACATTAACACACTGCAAGACGTGATTGGTTCTTGCGACAAAAGCATGTCACTCCTTCTTGGAAAGCCAACTTCAGTTGGCACTCTTCGGGACATCGCCGCTCTAGTTAAGGAAAAAGGACCTGATAGAATGCCAGGTGTTTGCTGCCNCAGGTGTTTGCTGCCTTGACAACCCTTCCAATTCTGAATACTTTGGGCAGACTGTAAGTATTCACGAGAGCACAATCTGCACCTGCATTTGAACTACACACATGAATTACCCTGTCGCTGACTTGCCATTTGCTTTTGTTTCACACTTTGCAGCATGATTCTAGCATGGCATGTCAAAACCCAGGTCCTTGGCATCTGGGAATCTCTGATGATGCTTGCAAGAGTGCTCTGGGCAAATGGCAACGTAGCCCTTGTATCACGCTCAAAGAATGCATCGACAGTCGTCCGGCAAATGGCACTGATCACTACAGCGAGGCATTCGAAGAATACTTCGCTCAAGATTTGGTGATCTCTGATCCAAATGATGAAGAAAGGTGTGGGGAGGTCCGCAAGAAATTGGGCTTCGAATCCAATCACCCTTTTGACACCGAGGTTTGCAAGGAATTCAACGATTTCATGTGTGATTCCATGTTCCTTGAACTTGATGACATAATCGCTGGCATACCCCAACCCGGAGAAGGCTCTACTGTTGCCTATGAAGCAGCCAAGTGAGATCATGGATGTGCAGAATTTTGCAAACAACATCCAGATGAATCTTGTCCTCTAATGTCTCACCTTTGTGTGCCTCAGCTTCCCCGACGACCCAGACCTCTCCTTCGAGGTAGGTGTGCAATCAGAACAAATGGAATTTCCTATATTGTCGTTGCAATGAGGGATGTCTGACCATTATCTTTCCTTATGCCCCAGAAAATTCCGGAATCGAGTGGGTGGACTACGACAGGAGAACTGATGGCGGATAACCAAATGATGGCACGGCTTCAGTGGACAGATCTTTTGATGGAAGTAATAGTGACAGAATATGATAAACTTTTAGAAGCGGCGAACGAAGCTAAGGAAGCCGGCTGTGCTGCCCTTCCTGGCAAGTTAGGGCCTATTACCAACCCATTCAAAATCATTTGCAATTTGTTGAGGGGTGTGTTTAGTTGGATAGGTTATATGATTGGTGTTGTGTTAGAACTTGGATACAGTTGTGTACATGTGACATACGAAATGGTGAGGCATCTCCAAAACAACTTGATTGGCTCTGATTTGATATTTCTATCAGAACTTAACGATCCTTCTTCATTCAAGAAAACCCTTTCCCCGGGAAGAGAAGCAGATGTATATGAATACACAAAGGCCACGTATGAAAACTTGCAGACCTTTGACGCGTGGTCCTACAATGCATTGAATACCATCAACTTAAACATTGGTAAGTGACAATTTTTCTAATGCTGGATGGGCGTTCTAGCACTATGTCTAATTACTTCTATGTTGCTCTCCCAGTCAACCAGCACACAGAGATGAGATCCCAACTCCAGGAACGCCACGAAGAACTGACAAATTTCATCAACAAGCAGACAGTGGAGTCCCTGAACGGAATCGGGTGCCAGGTCTTGAGGGCCCTCGGCGCCACGTGCACCATGAGCGGAGGGGAAACGGAGGTCAAATTGGATGTTACATGGCCAGAGGGTTCAACCATGTGGGACAAGCTCAATCAGATTGATGTTGATGTGCATAATACACCACTGATTGGTGGCATCCCTCTGTCCATCAGTGATGATGTGCCTGCTCGTTTGGCCGATGGCTCTCAAACTTTTTGGTGGAAAGAGTTGAGTGAGGGGCAAAGCATCCAGTCCAATGCTATGGCCGAAATGGAAAGCAAGTTGGGAACAGTGGAGAGCAAGTTAGGAGAATTAGAAAGCAAGTTGGGCACGATTGGAGGCACAATGGAAAGCAAGTTGGGCACGATGGGAGACGCAATGGAAAGCAAGTTTGACGCTGTTGAAATCAAGTTGGGCACAATGGAAAGCACAATGAAAAACAAGTTGTTGGACACAGTGGAAAGCACACTTTGGAAAGCAAGTTTGGCACGATGGAAAGCAAGTTGGGCGAAATGGAGGGAAAAGTGGATGCCATCGAATCAGAGTTGAATGGGATCAAGGACCTGCTGTTGCAGATTGTTGAACAGACCAAGGGACAGGGCATGCATTGAAACGTAGGGCATCGTGTCGGGGATTCGTGCAGTTGTAAGTAGGCAAGTGGACAAAACATGTCGGTTGGAATGGTGGACCGGTTGCACAACTTTGAGTTAGAGATGCAAGTTAGAGATCGTACTCTGATGCTTATAGGTAAACATTTAAGACATATGTTCGAATATCAGCAACAAAGCACGAGCCCATGGTTGATTAGGGTGCAACCAATGGATAGACAGGTGCACACACCCCAATGGGAAAAGGAGCTACGTCTCAACGGTTGCATTCATGATCTTGCAGCCAACATGGGTGCACATTCATTTTCCATATTGTCTGTAGATTCTACATCTCATCCATCAGCAATAGCCATAGCAATAGATAGCCATAGCCGCCAGCACTCCAACAGCGAAATATTCCATCTGGCCTCGGTACAACTGCCCAGCGAATCTACAACTCATCCGTCACCTTCGAGATCTTACTCCAATTCTTCTTCATGCCGCAGGCCTCCATGCACCTCTCGTCCTCCAACGAGCGAAAGTAATCCGCATAGAGGGTGCAGAGCCCCTTGCGCGCGATGGCCTGGCACCAGGCCGAGGTGGCCTCCCTGGGCTTGGTGATGGTGACGTCGTAGTACGCGCTCTTCACCCTCTGCGGCCCCACGGCGTCGGGATCGCGCTTCGCCCCCGTGAGCACGAAGTCGCGTGCCCGCGCGGCCTTGATGGTGCCGTCCTTCCGGAACAGCGCCGCGGGGTAGATGGTGTAATCGAAGAGGGCCTTCTCGATGTCCTCCTGGTCCTTGAGCTGCTTGCGCTCCTTCACCGCCTCACGGTCCTTCTTGTGCTCCTCCTCGCGGGAGTAGCCGGGGAAGCGGCTGGAGGTGTGCTTCTTGCCCAGGGCGGTGTTGGGGGTGAAGTTCATCAGGAAGGATTCGACGTCGCCGAGGGGGATGACGGCCTGGGGGAAGTCGCCGCACGCGTCCTTCTTGGACTTGTCGTCGCCGGCGGCGTGGACGCACACCTTGACCTTGACGATCTCCCGTCGCTGGCGCTCGGTGAGCATCCAGACGAAGTTGGAGCCTCCCTGGACAAGGGGCGCGGTGACCTCGTTGGCGTAGACCTCGGGGGTGGTGGGCATCTGCTCCTCGGCGAAATACACCCACCACTGTCCGCAATCCTTCTGGCCCTCGCCGCACACGGGCGTGACGCCGCCCGATCCGGACAGGCTGCCGGGAATCCAGGACATGTCGAAGGAATCCTTGCAGATCTCCCAAGCGGCCGGGTGGAAGAAGTCGCCGTGCATCCTCCACTTGGCCACCTTGTTGTTCTCCTCGCTCACGTAGGACACGCGGACGAAGGAGGGGATGAGGTACGGGCTGGACGGAGCGTTTGAAAGCACGACGGTGACGCCGTCATTCTCCTCGTCCTTGTCCAGGGGGGTCTGGTTGTCCTTCGAGGAGGCGGCGATGGCCAGGTCGGCGGAGGCCTGGAGGAAGCTGTTGATGCTGCGGACGGTGACCAGCGTCGACCACTTCATGGCCACGTAAAGGTCGTGGTCGTCGCTGCTGACGAGGTCGGGATGGGTCTTCTTCTCCGCCGGGTCGAACCCCGCGGCGTCGACCTCCCCCCCGTCGGAGAGGTACGGCGGCGAGAGCACCAGGTCCTGCATCCTCTGCTCCATGAACCCGCTCTTGAGGTCGTGGCAAACGTCGGCGGTCTTGGCGTTCGCCGTGACGACCACCTGCACGGGGCTGGCCCGCTCCTCCACCTTGGCGTCGCCCTTCGCCCCCTCGATGGCCATGGGGTCGGCCTTCCCCCCGCAGTGCGGGAGCATGCTGTCCATCCAGTCGGTCCACACGCCGGGGATGGGCTCGCACACCAGGACCTGCACGCGCGCGGCGATCAGGCCGGTGGCGCACATGGCGTCGATCTCCTGCAGGTTGCGCTCGAGGTGGGTGGCGGCAGTCTCCTGCTCGGAGATCCAGGGACGGGGCTCGGCGGAGTGGGGGGCGGGGGGCTTCGTCTCCCAGAGGATGGTCGTGGAGCGGCCGGCCCCGACGGTGTTGATGGCGAAGAGGGCGCGGCATCTGTCGGAGGCGCCGGATCCGTAGAGCTCCTCCCACACGCTGCCCTCGCCGGTGCTGGGCCTCCTCTCGCTGCCCATGGCGAGGCAGTTGTCGAGGAGACGCTTGTACGCGGCCTGCTCGTCCTTGGGGACGTCGGCGAGCTTCTTGGAGAAGAAGGCGGAAAATTCGGACCCGCCGCCCGCCTCGTCGACGAAGCGAGAGGAGACCACCCCGGAGTCGTCGCGGCCCTCAAAGGAGTCGGCCTTCTTGCGGGAGCGGGAGTAACGGTAGAAGTATTTCTGGAAGAAGACGGACACATGATGTGTTAGTTGAGGTTGGAGGTCAGTGAATTTTATGAGACGGATAGTTGCCGTGGGACAGCTAACGTAAGCATGAACGAAACAGCTCCAACAAGGATTTTATTCAACGCGGCCAGCCTCTCGGCACCATGAAAGCCAATCGGGGGGAGGGGGCTATCGCGGGGGGGTCGGATTAGTGATTCTGATGATGTATTCGGTTGGTCATCAAGCGAAGGGTGACTTCGAGCTTAGGATGAACTATGCTTTGAATTTCCGTGTTTCTTCATTCCCCCCCTACAGTCCCCCCACCCCCCGGCAATGGACACTCATCAGAGGCCTCTCGAAGGAGGCAGCGACCGAACATCGGAACAAGAGAGGCTCGTGGCTCATGGCCATTCGCCCCGTCGAAAAAATGCCTCCGTCCACGCCGCGTCGTCCAATGACGGAGCAAGACGGAGCGAAAAAAAACGAAGCACGAGGGAGGACACTAAAACTCACCTGCAGCGGTCCAGTGTATTCGAACCAATACTTGACCTCCTCGGGGGGAGTCTCCGTCATGAGCTTCGTCCGCGCCGCGAGGTCGTCCATCAGGTCGGACATGTACGACGGCGGATTCTTCTTCGCGTCGGAAAGGCGACGCCCGTGATGGCGATTGGAGGAGGAGGAGGAGGGGTTGGAGTACCCGTAGCGGGAGGGGGCGGACATGCCGAGGTCGGAGGGGGCGAGGTCCGCCACGTTGCTGTCGTCGTTTCCGCCATGGCCTCCGGTCGTCGCGGCGGAGGAGGCGCGGTGGTAGGTCTCGGCGAAGGAGGTGCCGGCGGAATAGAAGAGGGCGGATGCGACGACGAGCTTGAGGGCGGTGAGGACGCCGTTCCCGCTCCCGCCGCCGCGGGGACCTTCCTCGGCCGAGGAGGAGGCCGGGGGGCGAGGGTCGCCTTGATACTCGGACGACATGGTTTGGCTTCGTTCGACGGGCGAACGTGATTTGTGTTGCGCGACGACGGACGAGAGGCACCAAGGACCAGCAATGAACGGACGAGTTACATACATAACGAGTATCGTATGGATATTATGGGTGTAATATACACCATTGACATGCTCATTTAGGTCAAACTACTTGATCATAATATGTTTGTTCGCTAAATGTTTTAGCAACACATAGTAAAAGACTTTAGTGTTCATACATATCACACTTTTAAGTATTTCTTTCTCGCGCGCACTCTAGATATTGATGTGTATCTTCATAAACAATAGACAAAATTTTATTTTGGCGATATATCTGCATTAGCTCGTCCATAGCTCGTCACTCGTCGGTTTCGGTGTAAATTACACCTACATACATATGTCCGTCATTTTTCAACGGGCGGCGCAGCTGCGGTCAGGGCACACCAGCAGTACTCGTGCTACTTTTTGTGTCTGTTGTTTTCACTCTCTCTAGAGTTGCTGTAAGATTGTTTAGTTTTTAGTCAGTTTCGTATTATGGTGCAGGGCGCGCTAGCAAAAACAAAGGTGTGAGCAAGTCTGAGCAAACTTTTCTCCATCGCCGGCCAAGTTCGCGCCCGCTCTCATTCCTCCCCGGAGTTAGAGATACCTATCAGTAGTTGAAGGAACTCAACCGCCGGATAGGTGGCCCGCTCTGGTATCGTAGCTGGCTCTCGGCCCGCGCGCCTCTTTCGGGACAATGTTGCACCGATGTGGGAGGCGGAGTGTATGCCAGTCCAGCGCCGTGCTCATGGCGTTGATAGTCGGATTTTTGTTGAGACCAGCATTTGACGTGAGTTGGCGGGAGGCTGTCGATGTTGATAAAAACCTCATCGAACATGGCAAGATAGCAGCCGAAGGGTTTTATCCTGATCACAATGCCGTTGGAGATGGAGATGGTGGGGCGCCTAACTCATTCAAGGAAGTTGTGGTGTCGGATAAATCACAAGGCAGCAACAAGAACAAAGGGAAGAAGGATGACGGAACCCCCAATGACGAGGACATGATAGATGATGATGGCTCAGCGCCAGACTCGTTGGAAGAAGACATCGTGTCGGATGAATCGTCAAACAGCAAGAAGAAAAAGAAACAGATGACGAAGGCAGGAAAGACGCATGCAGTCCTCCACATGGGCCCCACCAAAACCGGCTCCACCACAATCCAATACGTGGCAGAGGTTATGAGAGATACTCTGAAATCAGATGGGTATGAAATGCCATGGGTTGTTCGAAATGAAAAAACCAACATGACAAAGACGTACCTCAATCACATCAACTGGGCACGCTGTTTCAAGGGCGATATTGCCGCTCAAGCAGGGGACCCGGCTCTGGCTAGCAATAAAGTGTGCCAAATGGACCTTCTAGATTATGGGCTGGACATAGCAGAAAGGAGAAAGAACTTGTTTGTAACTCTTCACATCAGCTTCGACAATGCCACAGAAACACAAAGAATGGCCAACTACATGTCAAATTGGGACAAGAAAACAGTTGTCATATTTTACCGTCGATACTACGATAGGATGATGAGCCTATACCAACAAAGGAAGAAGAAGAGAAAGCTCAAGGATGGACCAAAGAAGTGGGAAATGTCCGTCCTTGATATGATTTCCTCGGAGATCAACAGGGGGACATCCAAATGGCTACCTGAATATCGGGATACACTCCAGACGCAATTTGATGATGTCAAGGTGTTGAACTTCCATGATCATAGCAAAGGTGGCCCACATGGTTTACTCTTTTGTGACGAGGAACTGAAATTTACAGAAACCTGCAAGGCTCTCGAAAAGATGGACATGCCAGCGCTGAATCCTGCAGTCAATCTGGACTATTCTGATTTGGCATATGCAGCCATGAACAAAGGGATGGTTGAGATCAAAACTGACAAACGAATGGTGGAGGTTGCCCTTGCAGCATCAGAGTACCATGCAAATAAACTGGGCGGCACCCCCTTGAAGAGGATATGTCCTCCACAGACGGACTTGGACGAACTGTTGGAGATGAGTATTGAACAGGAAATGGTATTCTTCCCTGATCAGGTTGATACTCTGAAACCTCACTTTGACTCATTGGCTACTACCAAAATGTGCAAAGTAGATGTGGAGACGACTCTGAAGGAAAAAAATTGGAAGATTTTTTTCAAGGGATTGTGATGCATCTGTGAACAGCTTGTGATGGGAAAATGGGCCAGTACCATTTGATTTAGTTGTGATCCGCTACCTATCCTATCGGGTGGGAAGCTTAATGCATGAAGCTTCACGCAATATACATATGAAGTTTAGTGGATGAGTTTTTTTCCTGCAAGGCCACACGGCACCTAGGTACGTAGACACTTTTTT
>JALLBE010000306.1:0-18591 GCA_036939795.1 Thalassiosira mediterranea
AGCATGATATCTCACCAATACCAATGAATCATGAAACATGTGAGTCAAGCTCCATGTACAGCTTTTGCTGCAATGATGGGACACAACCTAATAGCTCTATATTAAGAGAAGGGATATCTTTCATTAAGATTTTGCATGACTAGAGAGCCAGAGGCTTGGCGGAGCTTTCCTGCGTTACACGGGAAGGAGCAACATCAGCTGCATCAGGATGCAAGATGAGCGGTTGGGCGGCCAATAGAAATTGCTTCGTGTCCTTATATCTCATGGGACTGTCCTTGCCCCCTGTGCCATTCTTTGTTGACATATCTGGTATGTACCATACATTATAAAACTCCATTCGGTATGAATGTATTTGACAATATTATTTTTTCCGAACGAAGCTCGGAATGCAATGTTCAAATCATTATTCAGAGGGCCTGTCAGGGAATATCCATTTTCTTCACTTTTCTAACACGATATCTAGCTGGCGACTGGGCACAGGGAGCAGGGTTAGCCCAAGTAACCCCCCTACGAGATTGTTTTGTGCCTACAACAGACAACCCTTGCCTCACTTCTAGCCACTGTCTGCCCTCATCTCCATCTCTCTGTGTCTCAGCACCTACGCATATCCAACACTTGCCAGTGCCAGTGCGAGCCGTGTAAGAAGCTAGAGGTCCAGTCAGAGACTTGGCGGCCAATAGAAAATGTTTGTGTCCTTTTATTCCTCATGGGACCGTCCTTGTTCCATTTGCCATTCTTTGTGGACATATGTATCTGGTACAATATGTACCATACATAAAACTCCACTCGGTACCTATGTACATTTGCATTCGACAATATTATTTTTTCCGAACGAAGCTCGGAATGCAATGTTCGAATCATTATTCCGGGAATATCCGTTTTTTCTAGCGCGGTATCTAGTTTTTGAGGATAACATCTCGTATGTACTTCTCGTGCTTTCAACGCAACATTCTCGGACAATATTTACGCGATTGGCACAATGCGGATCGAAAGATACGCAGTATCCTTCGGCGAGGGATGCCGAATCTTCCCACATGCCGAGTTCTGTATGTTAATCGCCAAAATAAAGATCGACAGATGTCATCGCATGCTTCCTCGCGCGCAGGATCTTCTCGGCGTCGTCGGACGCAAACGTCATCGATGATCGCGATCTCGCTTCGGTGCACCTTGAACAGACGTCATCATTTCCTTGTGCGCCGTGGGCGCCGGGCGGGGCCGCAGCGCGAAGCAAGCAAGCAAGAGAACAGCGAGCTCTCCGCGCGCGTTGGCGTTGGAGATTGGGGATTTGTGTCGACAGGCGACGACGACGACGACCGACGGCCACGGCGCGCCATGGCGACGACATGGTGATGGCGCCATCTCCCATCTCGCTCACGACGACCGACCGACGACGCGGACGACGACGATCGAAGAGGAGCAGGTCCACCGGCGGCAGCTCGATTGATCGAATCTCTCCCCGCCCGAACGATCTCTCGACTCTCACAGTTCTCGGGCAGCTGGCGTCAGGAGATTTCTTGATGGCATTGCTCGTGTGAAGCGAAGTAGAAGGCCGCGGATTAGTTGTCGAGAGTGAAACAGCGGCGCGACTGGAAACGGCGGGCCGCGGCGATAGCGACGTCGACGGCGGTACACGAGAGGGGCAGGCGACGCGAAGGGCGACGATAGCAGTGGGCATCAGGATTTGAAACAATCGTCATGTCCATCACGCACGAGCTTGCCCGCGCCGCCAGGGCGGGGGGATGGCACGTCTCCTCCTCCGCATTGGAGTCCCTCTCCTCCTCCTTGGTACCGGCCCTCCGCCTCCTCCTCGCCCTCGGCCTCGCCTGGATTTTGGGCGGAGTCAAGAAGCGCAGGTTGGACTCGGCCTTGGCGACGGCGTTGCTGGGGGCCTTTTGCACCCTGAGCTTCCTGGCGCCCATGTTCCTCGGCCACGATCATGATTCCTCCTCCAAGAGTTCCGGCGGCAGCTCAAGTGGCGGAGCAAGGAAGGACGTGGAGCTCGCTCACGCCGCCCTCCTGATCCTCTCCCTCGCCGCCGCCTCCGTGGGCGGCGCGTTGGGGAGCCTCCTCCCCCGTCCCGCCGCCGGCGCAACGTGCGGCGCCTCGCTGGCATTGGTCGCCGCGGCCTTCGCTCCATGGAGCGGAAGCAAGGGATTGTTCGTTGCGGCGGGACCCACTGCCGCCCTCGTGGGGGGGGCGATCACCACCAGGTAAGCTCAAGCTCATGATATTGTCCTTCTTGCGGAGCGAGAGTCGTATTTCCGAACAGCTCGTTCGAGGCCTGAAGTAAAAGGCGGATACTTCTCGGGGGCTCGCCTCGAGGCATGTTTGGGTCGAGACCCCCGGCATCTGGCAACCGCTGACAACTTCTTTGGATGGAGCGATCCGAGGTTGAGAGCTTCCCCGGCGACTTCTTGGAGTGGGAGGTCGCTCTTAGTTCAGTTCCTTTTTGACTTCAGGAAGTGAATGGAGTGAATGAAATGCCGAAGGGAGGTCTCGAATGAGCGAGGACGACGTCCACATGGTCTTCATCGTGTTTGGTCGGGTTCATCACTTTTGGTCGGCGATGAGCGCTCGAGCCGAGCCAAAACTCGGGAGCCCAGGATTCCGGACGTCTCCGCTCGTCGCGAGATTCTCGAAGGATGTCGGGTGGACGAAGGTCACATGATGTGTGCTGTCTTCCGACTCTCTGTCCGGGAGTCTCGGTCGAAGGGAAGCCATGCCGGTCTCTACTCGATTCGCCTCCGTCATGCACTCGACTTGTTGGTGCCAATGATGTGATTACTTTCTCCACCTCTTCGAATGCCCGTTCCTGACCCACCTTTGTCACTTTGCACTTCCGACCACTTCGAAAACACATCCATCATCGACTTCTTCAGGATCTACAACCCGCTCGTCCTCACCCTGAGCTCCGTCCTCGCCGTCGGGGGCCTCGTCTTCTCCGCCGCCGTCCCCGGCGCCTTCGCCCATCTCCGCTCCGTCGCCCTGGGATACGACTACAACGGCTCCTCCTCCGCCAATAATCTGGACGGACACTTCCTGAGCCTTGCCTGGCTCGTGTGCTGCGCCGTCGTGGCGGCCGTCGTCGTCTACCGCGATCCCTCCCTCCTCGCCTCCATGAGGGGCGGCGGCTATGCCCAGCTCGGAGCCTCGGACGTCCACGAGGACGACGTCACCCTCAAGCCGCGGACGAACGTCGAGCCCGCCCCCGTCTTCGCCCCTCCCCCCAGCGTCCCCGCCGACTCGGAGGCCTACAACATGTTCGACCCCGCCGACCTCCCCCCCCGTCTCTCCGAGTACGCCAACATGGTCTACAGCGCCTGCGAGGATTTGGGGAACTTCTTCGGCTTCCAGGATTCGAGCGTTAGGAACCAGGCCGAGCACCTGTTGGTGTTGCTTAGCAACAATCGACGATACATGAACGGACACATCCTGCCCCCGGCGCTGCAGCCCCCCAGTCCCATACACGCATTGCACGCCAAGGTGTTCAGCAACTACGTCAAGTGGTGCCGGTACCAGGGGGTTCCGCCGCACTTCTCCAAGGCGGCCGCCTCGGCCGCCGGGGCGGCCGCGCCCCCCGCCGTCGCGAGCAGGGTCGTAGACCTCGTCCTCTTCTTCTGCGTGTGGGGGGAGGCGTGCAACATCCGACACATGCCCGAGTGCATGTGGTTCCTGTATCACAAGATGATGGAGGAGTTCGTTCGAGCCGGCGGCGGAGGGGGAGGAGGAGCCGGCGGAGCGATGGCGCAGATGTCGATGAACGCCGGAGGGGAGGGACAGGGGCAGCCCCGCAGCCTGTACGCCGGACACTTTTTGGATTACGTCGTCACGCCCATCTACAAGATCGTCAGCGCGGTGAGTTTTTGTTGGCGCACATTGTGGAACACGTGGTGGTTTCCCCATCTTTCATCCGGGGCAAGATTTTGGCACCCTGAACTAGTTCGTCGACGAACGCCGTGGCATGCCCGTACCTCGGACGGCGAGTTTCTCGGCGAGATCCATTTTCTTGGCCAATTGGCGACTCTGTGACACCGCCTTGAAATGCGACCAGCGACTCGGTCGTGGCGGGTGGGGTGTCCCGCAACGGTTTGTGCCATGCATACGGTCTCGGCGAAAGAGGGCGAGTTGCAGCTGTATTGCTGTGTATTGCCTCTGCCAAAGAATGACTCCTTGTGTGGCTTCTTCAAGACTCCGTGCAATGGTTTGCACCTGAAAGTTGGACGAAGGTGACCTCTGGCCCTCGGTCGGGAATGATTTGGTATTTACTGTTCAGTGCTGTTGGTGGGCTGATGAACCGATTTGTGGAGTGCCATGCCTTCTCACCACGACACCATCCAAAACTCATATCTCATCCACAACAACACCCCATTGCAGAACATGAAATCCAACGCCGACCACCTCAACAAGCGCAACTACGACGACTTCAACGAATTCTTCTGGTCCCGCGACTGCCTCCGTTACCGCTACTCCGCCGAGGATCCCGACGCCGCCCGCTCGGATCCCGAGGACCCGGCGGCCCGCATGACCGCGCCCCTCCCGGGCGAGACTCAGCCCCCCATCGTCGAGGGCATGCTCGACGCCCCCAAGACCTTCTTGGAAAAGCGCAGTTGGCTCCGCGGCATCATGGCCATGAGCCGCATCGTCGAGTGGCACATCGTGACGTTCTACCTCCTCTCGGTCCTGGCGTTCTCGCACGACCTCGTGTGGGGATGGGTGTACACCCTCCAGGTGGCATCGGGCGTCTTCTGGCTCTTCAACGGCCTCGCCATATGCTGGGGTCTGCTGGAGGTCTGGGCGAGCTACCCCGGCATACACCTCAGCGGGACGGCCGTGTTCGGGAGCGTCTTCGTCCTCACCGCCCGCTTCCTCATTTTGGTGTACCAGACTCTGTACCTGATGTGGACGTTCGGACCTGGCAAGGGGAGCTACCTCGGGATCGAGGCTGACTCCACCTTCTGGTGGTGGCAGTACGTCTGGCTCTCGCTGCTGTGCATGACCCCCTACGCCCTGGAGTGCCTGACGAACATCTTCCCGGCCATCACGACGGCCCTGTACACGAGCCGGAACGATTACGTCCAGACTTTTTTGAACATCCTGTTCCCCCTGAGCAGGCTGTACACCGGGAAGGAGGTCCACGAAAGTTTTGGCCACACGGCCGTGTACACCTTCTTCTGGGGCACGCTCATCGCGTGGAAGCTCTTCTTCAGCTACGTCTTCGAGGTGTACAGCATGGTCCTGCCCACCATCGAGCTCACCGACGATTACGCCAACTTCCCCGACCAGAGCTTCGTGAAGATGTCCCTCCTGCTGGTATTGAGGTGGCTCCCCCAGTTCATCGTGTACTGCATCGACATGTCCATCTGGTACGCAGTCTGGCAGGCCTTCGCGGGGACGAGCGTGGGCTTCAGCGAACATTTGGGCGACGTGCGGAGCATGAAGGACATACGCAACAGCTTCGGACGCGCGCCCGAGCACTTCTGCGCCAAGATGCTCTCGCCGGACGCCGGATCCCGCCGCGGTTCGAGTGCCTCCTTCCTCAACTCCTCTGGCGGAAACAGCGCGGGAGAGTTCAACAGCGTCGAGAGCCTCGACAACCGCCGCCAGTCCATCGTGAATCCCGTGTCGAAGGAGGGCCAGAGCCTCCTGGGCAACGACCCCCACAAGCTCCAAGGCTATGTCAATAGATTGCTCGACGTCCGTATCCAGAAGTGGGTCATGTTCTCCACCGTCTGGAACGAGGTCATCGACCACTTCCGCGACGAGGACCTGATATCGAACCGCGAGCGCGATCACATGAAGTTCAGCAGGTTCGAGGGATTCAGCCAGGCCATCTACCTCCCGGCATTCCAGACCGCCGGCAGCGTCGACGAGGCCCTGAGCCTGCTGGAGCGACCCATGGACATGGACGGCTCGGCCAAGAACGATGCGGAATTGTTCAAGCCCATCCTGACCCACGTGACCATGCGCACTGCCGTCAGCGAGGTCTGGGAGCTCGGAAGTTATGTTTTGTTGAAGCTGCTGGGACCGGTCCACAACGATGACGCCGTGTACATCATGAACTACGTGCTCAAGTGGGTTGCCGACGGGACCGTCACCGAGCACATGAAGATCACCAAGTTCCGCGCGGTCGTCAACTCTCTCGTTCAGCTCGTCGGCGTCCTCGGGAAGGGCGTGGGACGGCGCAAGCCGAGTGCGCAGCGCAGGTCCTCCACGGCTGCCCGCAAGCCCGCCAAGGCGCAGGAGACGTCGGCTCCCCCGACCAGGGGCTTCCGCAGGTCCATCAGTGCAAGGTGAGTGATGCACAGCTGGATGTGACTGGTGTAGGTACCCATGTAGGTACCTCAGTTGTGGGACTTAGGTCAGGGTTAGAGTCCCACTACTGAGGTACCTACACGGGTACCTACACCGGCTAGACTGGAGGACACGGCTTTCGATACCTAAGTCTCCATCATCCTTTTTCAACTAACTCACACCCATTCTCTTTGATACCTTTCTCCAACTAATTCATGCCCTCGTGCTCCACCATACACGTTTCACTCGATATGCAGCTCTCTCCGCACCTCCGACGCTTCCCAGGGTGGTCCCATGATCCCCAAGGCCTCCGCCAACGCCAACGTCATCATCCACGACGCCCTCCGCGATCACACCCGCGACAAGTTCCGCGCCTTCGTCAGCTCCCTCAAGGGCGTCCTCGACGCCTCTGACCCCGAGGCCAAGGAGGTCATGAGTCGCCTGACCTTCGCCCTCTCCATGGAGAACGGATTCTTCTGGGACGACGCTTACGCAAGCGACAGCCTCGACGACATGGCGCGCTCGGACATGTTCAAAAGCGTCCTCACGAAGCTGGAGGGTCTCGTGGCCTGCCACCCCGACGAGGTCGAGCCCAAGTCCAAGGAGGCCCAGCGACGCCTGACCTTCTTCGTCAATTCCCTCTTCATGGACATGCCCAACGCCCCCAGCATCCACGACATGTTCAGCTGGAACGTCCTGACGCCGTACTACAAGGAGACCGTCACCCTCTCCAAGGGCGAACTGGAGACGAGGACGGACGCCCTGGGCGTCTCGACCATGCTTTACCTCCAGACCCTCTACAAGGCCGACTGGGCCAACTTCCTTGAGCGCGTGGGACTCAAGGGCGACGAGGAGAAGGTCTGGTCCAAAAAGTACGCCGACGAGACCCGCCAGTGGGCCTCCATCCGCGCCCAGACGCTCAACCGGACCGTTTCCGGCATGATGTACTTCGAGAAGGCCCTCCGTCTGCTCGCCAACCTCGAGCGCCTGGACGACGACACGACCAACGACCTCATGGGCGAGAAGTTCGGGTACGTCGTGGCCTGCCAGGTTTACGGCCAGATGAAGAAGGATCAGGACCCCAAGGCCGACGACATCGAGAAATTGATGCACCGCTACCCGCACATGAGGGTGGCGTACATTGACTCCGTCCGACAGACGCGCTCCGACGACATGGCCTTCTACTCCTGCCTCGTCAAATCTGATGGCGAGGGGAAGATAGCCGAGGTGTACCGCGTCCGACTCCCAGGCAACCCCATCCTGGGAGAGGGCAAGCCCGAGAACCAGAATCACGCCATGATCTTCACCCGCGGCGAGTTCGTGCAGACCATCGATATGAACCAGGAGGGATACTTCGAGGAGGCGCTCAAGATGCGTAACGCCCTGCAGGAATTCGCCAGGAGGGACGGTCCAATGCCCACGACCATCCTGGGACTGCGCGAGCACATCTTCACTGGATCCGTGAGCTCCCTTGCCAATTACATGGCGCTGCAGGAGACGTCGTTCGTCACCCTCGGGCAGCGCGTCCTCGCCAAGCCCCTGCGCATCCGCCTTCACTACGGCCACCCGGACGTCTTCGACAAGCTATTCTTCATCACACGCGGCGGCATCTCCAAGAGTTCCAAGGGCATCAACCTCTCGGAGGACATCTTCGCGGGATACAACAACGCCATCCGCGGCGGGCAGGTGGCGTTCAAGGAGTACCTGCAGGTGGGCAAGGGACGCGACGTGGGCATGAGCCAGATCTACCAGTTCGAGGCCAAGCTGAGCCAGGGGGCGGGGGAGCAGAGCTTGAGCCGCGACGTCTACCGACTTTGCCACCGCCTCGACTTTTCGAGGTTGCTCTCCTACTACTTCGGCGGCATCGGGCACTACTTCTCGAACGTCCTCACCGTCATCACCGTGTACATCGTGGTCTACCTCATGGCCATCCTCGCCCTCTTTGACATCGAGAAGATCGGGGATCGACTCATCACGCCCATGGGGACCATCCAGATGCTCCTCGGAGGCCTGGGACTGCTCCAGACCATTCCCCTCTTCTCGACGTTGGGCGTGGAGCGCGGATGGTGGGCTAGCTTCTGCGAGCTCGTGCAGGTCTTCGCCACTGGGGGGCCGCTGCACTTCATGTTTCACATCCAGACGAAGGCGAACTACATGACCCAGACCATCCTCGTGGGAGGGGCGAAGTACCGCCCCACCGGGCGAGGGTTCGTCACCCAGCACACCTCCATGGACGAGCAGTACCGCTTCTTCGCGTCGAGTCACCTCTACCTCGGCGTGGAGATGGGGGCCGGCCTCGTCATCATGGGCATATACACCGAGGCGGGCCAGTACTTCGGCAGGACGTGGTCGCTGTGGCTCGCGAGCCTCTCCTTCCTCGCGTCACCCTTCTGGTTCAACCCCCTCACCTTCGATTGGAACGTCGTCGTGGCTGATTACATCAAGTTCGTCTCCTGGATGAGGGGCAAGAGCGGGGGAGCGGCGCGGAGCTGGTCCGTCTGGTGGAGCGAGGAGAACAGCTTTTACAGCAAGATGCCGTTCGCCTCCAAGGTCTGGTTCATCATCAAGTCCATCCTCTACCTTACCATCGCAGAGGGAATTGCGCGCTCGGACCTTCTCATGGCGGACACCACGCTGAGCCAGCCCAAGATCGGCGTGTCGTACGTGGTCTTGGCCATCGTTGTCCTGTTCGCGCTGTGGTGGCTCCTGTCCCTGGTGGAGCACATGATGCCCTACCCCGTCAGGCGTACGACTGGAATCGTGATTGCCATTGGCCTGACGGTCAGTTGCTTCACCATCTTCATCGAGGACAGCAACTTCATTCGCTATGGGCTTGCGGCTTACTACGGCATCGGAGCCATGTGTCAGCTGGGTCTCCTCTTCGGCTCCAAGTTCGTCAAAAACTTCTACTTCGTCCACGATCTCGTCTGTGGGCATATCATCTTCATCCCACTCTTCATCCTTGCCATCCTCCAGATCCCACACCACATCCAGACTTGGTTGCTCTACCACAATGCCCTTTCCTCGGATGTCGTGGTCAGCAACATCCTGCGCTACGCCCGCAAGTCTCAGGAGTCGGGTGGGTCCGCCCCACCCAATGAGGATCTGGTGGAGCAGATTGCGGAGCTGCGCAAGCTCGTGCAGAAGCAAGAGCAGGTGATCGAGGATCTCGGCAAGGGCGGCGCCGTCTCCGCCCTCAAGAAGAGCAACCCCAGCACCGATGCCATCGCGAGCCTCCTCACCGCTCCCTCCCAGGAGCCGATGAACATACAGCAGCCGGCGTATGCAGGTCAACCGGCTTATACTGCCCCGCGACCGGGTATGGGCAGCAAGACTCTCAGCGCATCGACACTTGATGGTAAGTGCCTCCTGAAATCTCATATCGATGTACCTGTATGCTCCATAGACTCATTTCGCAAATCTTCTGACTGTGCTAAAATCTACCAGTTTGGGGCGAGATGGCACTTGGCGATTCGCCAGGGGTTCAGGGATCGTATCAGGCCGCGCCCCCCATGCCCAGATCCTCTGGGGGTGGAGGAGGTGACTTCACGTTCACGCAACCTGATGTCATGCCGCCTAGATAAAGGGCTGTTAGAGGCCGAAGGCAATCTCTGCATTAGTGTCTGGGGATGGCGCTGAAGGGAGATTTCAGGGGATACCAAGCCTTCTTTGCTAATTTTTGTTGTGAGAGGCATATCGGATTTCGGTTCAGGTGTGACAGATAAGGAGTTTCCTGGAGTAACTGGAACCGATCCAGCTCATGGTCAGTTGGTAATAATGCCCGAATTTAGTGATAGTGAAAGATATTTATGGGCTATAATCATGAAATCCATTTCTTTCGCTGTTGCCTGCCCTCCAATCGATATCTTGATCGCGTCACGGATCGACCTACCAACTGCACGTCCTCCGTCGTCACTCAATTTACGCACATAATGAAAATGGCTCGGACATGGAGAAGAAAATGGAGGTGCGGCGATGGTTCGGCGACGGTCGACGGTGGGCGGTAGGTCAAGTTCGGACACATGCTCTCCCAACGAACGCCCTCAGATGGAATTCTATGATGCTCTGAATGCATTTGTCAAAGCGATGGAGAAGGAAGATGAGGGTGTGAATGCGCAGCATAAAACAGCAACTTTGCAAAGCTGCAGAAGGAGTACGATGCAAGGCTGATGTAGAAGGAATTGCAAATCATGAAGGCCAATGCGAATAAGAAGCTGATACAGGGGATGAAGTGATTGCAATGAAGAAGCAGTAGGGATGGTACTGCTTACAAGACAGTGATTCGGTTAAACCTTTGTAAGATTGGTTCGTAACATACTGTACGAACGCCCCCAACACCCACAAGAGCCCCTTGGGAAAAGTTGCGGCAGCAGAACTAGACATTTTCTGGTTTTTTATATGTAGGAACGGCACTTTCAACCTTGCTCTTAAGGAAAGCAAGCCCCTCGTCAGCCTCACATTTGTTTTTGCCGCTCCACTTGCAGCCCGGCGTCTTCCTGCATGTCTTGGCATTGGTAGCATCATCGCATGTGCCCACGGGACACATCTCCTCAACGTTGTACCAGGGATGGATTCCGAACGGGAGGGGGTTACGGAAAACAAGAACTTGGGTTGGCACCGGATCAATGAATGCTGCCCATTCAGTGCGATCATTGATTGTCACGGATGGAGGGTCAACCTCGACCACGTCCGCATCCAACAAGAGACCGTTATAGAAGAGATGATCGAAAACCCCGTTGCGCCAGTATACCCTGTCATTGGCCAAAATCCAGCGCTCATGAAGCTCCACCGAGGGTTCGTCAGCCGCAGGCAGGGCAAAGGAGAATGAGAACTTCTCAGTTGTATCGAGATACTCGATACTACCCGCAAGGGTTCCTCCATTGTCGTTGTAGGTGAACCCAGTTGGTGGGGTGAAACCGTTAAATGGGTCCAGGGAGCCACTGCTGCTATCCACATCAATAACCATGTAATAGGGGCCTCCCGATGCTGGGTCGTTGCGGTCCTTCACATAGACTAACCACTCCGCTCTGAAGGCCGGCTGGCCGGCCACAGGATCCGGAGACTCATAGATGTTGAGCGACAGCAGATAGCGAGCCGGTTGGTTTGACGTTGCCTTGCTCTTTTCCACTGTGAACGCTGCGGGGAGACCAAGCTTCGTCTCGAGGGCCTTCAGCTTGTCTTTCGGTATGTCGAAGTTGATGTACACCGAGGGCACCGGATCATCGAGGACGTCAAAGCGGAGCAGCGGCTCCGCCAACCCCTGCAGGACAAGGAACGCGTGCCCATAGGAGAAGACACCAAAGGTAAAGGTCTTATGTATCTGCAAGCCTGCGACATAGCCGGGATCAAGGTTCAGCGTCGGATCGTCAAGGTTGAAGTATGGCGTGACATGAATTCCAGTGGCTTGGGGTAGAGGACAATGCTGTCCGGCCGAGTAGGATCAGAAACGAACGCAGCCCAGCTGCTGGAGGTTTGGATGTCCGCGCTTTCCGGATCGATAGACACAAGGTCGGTTTTCGTCAGAGCGCCATTGTAGAGAGCAGTATCCGCGACGCCGTTAAGAAAGTAGAGGGCGTCGTTCGCCTGTGCCCAAGCATAACTGGTCTGAGGAGACTCGCCATCCCCCTCCAGGGGCAAGGAGAAGGTTGCCTCGAAGTCATCTGTAATGGCCGTGACGGTACCGCTATCGTCGATCGAGTACTGGACGTTGGTGGCAGGGTTGGTGAACGTCGGCGGCGACAGTGGGTCGGAGGTATCCTCGCTCGAATACACCTCCAGCACCATAAAGCGGGGCTTGGGATCCCCCTCCCTAACTACGTAGGTGGCCCATTCCGAGCGGTAGGTGACCACGCCGGCAATCACAGTGCTGTAAAGGTTGCGCGACATGTAGTACTTCGGCTCGCTGCCCCGGAGCAGGGTAATCGGGCTGAGGCTAAAGCCGTTGTTGCTGAAACCGGCGGCGGCTTGCAGCGCGGCCTCCAGAACAGGGATGTTGGCGGCTGGGATCTCGTAGTTGAAGTAGAGCATGTCGTTGGCGATGAGGTCTACGAAGGGCTCTTGCGGAGGGAGCACCACCCCCGGCGGTAAGCCTAAGCTGCCTCCAATCGCATCACACAACGCACACAGATCGATACCGAAATCGACCGGAACTTGGTCGCAGGGGAGGATGCTGCAGGCGCGGAGCATCTCGACCCCAAAGAAACTTTCTTGCTTGGTGGGGATCAGCGCGCAGGTGTCGGACGCACTGCCGCTGGCGATGAGCGACAGCATCATGCCCACGAACGGCGTCCGTGGGAGGGAAGGGAGCCCGAGATTCATTGGTGGACCTGGTGATGGACTTGCCGTCGAACGAACTTGACGCCTGTGGTGCGGCGCGAGCTTGTGGAGATTTTATGCGGGATAGGAAGGCGGGATGAAGATCGTGTCAAAGTGCGAAGTGCCTCCTCATCCATCATCACTACTAGATCCATGCGAGTCGAGCTAGGTATCTAAACGATAAGATTTCCTACCAGAGGAGGGCGGACGAAGGCGTCGAGCCTATCGAATTCGTTTTTGGCTTCGTCGAAACAGCCTGCTCAAACTGCGGACTGGAACCTCGTATCGCGCACGATGCCTCCAAGAATGAGAAGGAGATCAATTGTGTTCCCAAACAATAACCCACACCGGCCGAAGATGGATAAGACGTTCGGCTCCGTCCTTCCCATCCGCGGCCGTCGCCACTGCAGACTGCATGGAGCCGCCGATTGTATGGTAGCTTCCTATCTCTAGCTGAAGTTCGCTAGGTGGCTGGACTTCCGCCACTCGAATCCACGGCATGCAGAGATTTCGTTCGTTCTCGAAACTCATGTGCCCTGCCCCCTGGTGTGTGTACCTATATCTCGTGCATTTGAGGTTTGAGGACAACTCAACTGCCCCTCAAAATGTGGGCAGTAAAGTCAGTACTACAGAACATACCTACTCTTGGAACATACATAATCGATCGAGTGTTCAAGGTTCACTCGATAATAAGTACTAATTCCTACATTGGGCAATCATCGCTCAATCTCGCCTCTTCTTGACGCGTGTTGCTCACTGCCGCCCGCTTCCTCCTTCCTCCACCCGGCAGAACATGCCTCTCACAATAAAAATCAACCATCGACATCAACTCCGTACGATACGCCCCATCGCTCTCTCTCGAGCCAGATGACAGCCTATGACAGCTGCCCCATCGACGCCGCCATGGATGGAGTGACACCGCCAGCCGCTCATAGGCCTCGTCGGCCGCCCCCCTGGACGCGCCGATAAAGGCGGTGGCGCGCCTGCGTCTCCATCATATTTGCCTTCAACTTCAACGCGAGACATGTCCAACTTTCAGGCCTCACCTCACCATCTGCGCCGCAAATGATGGTGACGGCAAGGCCTTCTGGTTCAAGCCACAGTCCAAGTCGCGGTACACGCGCCCTCCATAATACTACGATTGAGGGCGCGCTCGCGGTGATATGTTTGCTGCCAAGCGCGGAGTTTGCCGCTCTAGCCATGACCGGAGACTGGAGAGGCCGACCATAAAATTCTTACATCGACATCCACGTCGAGAGAGAGGGAGCTTCCATAGTTCACACGACGATACGGCATAGCCATGGCCGCGGCCACGACGGACGGCGGCGGCGACGACGACCCCGCCCCCCCCGGCTCCATCGGGCGCGGGGTCGGACCGAGTGGCGAGGGCCCTCGATGGCGCGGTCAGTTCGTCAACCTCGATCCACATCATGTCGGGACCACGAACCACGGAGCCCGTCGTGTGTGGCGGAGAGAAGCCGAAGTCTTGTATGGCTCATCGAGCGGTGCGACGGGGGCGGGCACGCGACGCCACGGGTCATCCACCTGGCCGCCGGCGCCGCCCCCAAAAGGTGGACGATCCCGGGGCGCCGCAGCCCGGCGGAGGGATTTTGCGCGGCCGGCGGCATGATCCCGATGCATGGGTACGGCGATGGTGCGGCGACGGTCGACGGTGGGAGGAAGGTCAAGTTTGGACGCCCGCTCTCCCAACGAACACCCTCAGATGGAATTCTATGATGCTCTGAATGCATTGGTCAAAGCGACGGAGAAGGAAGAGGAGCGTGCGAATGCAGCATAAAACAACAACTTTGCAGAGCTGCAGAAGGAGTACGATGCAAGATGCAAGGCTGATGGAGAAGGAATTGCAAATCACGAAGGCCAATGCGAATGAGAAGCTAATACAGGCAATGAAGTGATTGCAATGAAGAAGCAGTACTGCAAGACAATGATACGGTTAAACCTCTGTAAGATTATCTAGTTCGTGACATGTTGTACCAGAACGCCCCTCAAGCAAGTGGCACTTGCCAGTTGTCTGTTGTCAGTTCAGGAGCCCACGTATACAAAAGCCTGCCACTTCCCACCAACCTGGCAGCAAACGCTCTGTGGGCTCCTCCTCAGCCAGCCACCCCCATACCCAGAAGGTATTCGGCGTTTGCCGTGCCCTTATGCTATATGCAATCTCCCCAGAGATACACTAAGTATGCAGACACACGCTTGACACGGGTGGCCTCTGTACCATTTACACCTGGCGAATAATTGGTGTTTCCTTTTGGCCCCCAACAAAAATGTTGTTATGGAATTACCACTAGAAGTGGTTCCATAGGTATGCCATAGTGGGATACTATGTACTGGTCGCAGACCCACGAAATAAATCAATTACAACAGAAACTTTGTCTTGTGCTGTTTGTGTACTATTTTTACTACCAAATAACAAGTGTAGCTTGATACCATTGCGTCATTGTGCTGCCATTTTGATACATCATAAACTTTGTTTGTGTTCCCTCGTCTCATTGGTATTGGGTTTAATATAAATATAAGCATGCCGTATGGCTACTTTTCTTGCGATTAGATTATGGATTGGAAACAGAATTTTCACAGGCATGATAATTGATGATTCATGTGTCAGTACATAGTGTTATTTATCAACAGTACTAATACTTTGCAAGTGTTGTGAACCGAATTGAATGTGCAGAATACAGAATACCTCATATTAATGTCTATGATGCATGGTCTGCATGGTGGAGGAATTGCCCCCGGTATGATAGTACCTATGATGTTTCAAGATTGCCACCCGTGAACCATACTTCCGACCAAGGGTCTGTGATATACCCCACTCATATTGATGTACTGAGAAGTTTCCAGTCTGTTCTTTCACTGTCTTTACCCTCATCACAGAATCATTGAGTGTAAATGATCCAAATTGTCCCCCCCCCCCGGACAATATGGTTAGCACCCCATATGTAACATTTCCTTCTGTTTTTCTCCAGCCAAATGTCCCATTTACCCTTGGTAGGAAGCTGTTCGGTTCCCTGCCCATCACTTGATATATGTTACTACTCTCCCCCACCGATTGCAACACCTTAATTCCATCATCCACAAACCCCTCCTTCATAAAGGTCCAGTCATCCTCCATATGCACCCAAAATTCTACGCCCTCCATTAATACATGAGTAAACAACTCCTGCACATTATCAATCACGCGTGCAGCTGGTTGGCTGTTGTTCAAAACCGATCGAATCTGCTCAATCTCGGGAAATTCTTCTTTGAGAGCATTGGCAAATGTCTCATTGAAACAGTCAACCATCACTTTGAAGGATACGATGTTTGCATCAGAATTGAAGTGATAAAATGATCGGATCGATTCCTTCGTGAGGGCCCATCTATTGCAAGTTGTCATTGTTACCACGACAGGAGGAGTCACTTTATTTCCAGTGGCAGTGGAGGCCGATTCAAGATAAGTGGAAAGGTCTTTGAATGAAGCCAGTCGAAAAACCGATGATATCAATACCAGTGCAATGAGCGCATTTCTGTGCAAAGCGGCCGGATTCCACCCCTCTGAACCAAGTTTTCTCATTTTCTTCCTCAGGACTATTCCCCTTGATTTTTCGCCAGCACGTGGTTAGATACCTGGTACCTTCTTGAGGATCGACAATCGCATTGTTCGATGCCAATAAATCGTAAAAATGTCAGTGACCAGTGACGCGCCATGAACGAAAGCGATATAAATTCGTTGGAGAGTTCACCTACTTCTTCTAATGTTTTTCGCAAGCACCGATAGATGGGGCTGTCGTTGGAAGTTTAACCAGCCACTCTGGCAGTCTCGTTCTGAGCCAAGAGCTTGTTCGTTTTTATCCAGCAGTGTAGATTCAGGCATGCCAGTGTAGGGTTGTGCTGGGGAGGGGGGGGGTTGATAGTGCTATCTCGGCGATAGGAGAGTGCGAGAGTGCGATAGATTGATTTTGATTGAGAAGAGGATAGATGGGAGCAGAGCGACGAGCAACAGAGGGAGAGAGCACGTTATCTCGGCGATAGGAGAGTGCGAGAGTGCGATAGATTGATTTTTTGATTGAGAAGAGGATGATGGGCGCAGAGCGACGAGCAACAGAGGGAGAGAGCACGTTATCTTGGCGATAGGGAGAGTGCGAGAGTGCGATAGATTGATTTTGAGGATGGGCACAGAGCGACAAGCAACAGAGGGAGAGAGCATGTATTGTACAGACAGGCAAGCGGAAAGGCAGATCGCAGAGCATGTATGTAGGTCACCCACTTGAAGGTACGTACGGCTTACGTACCTCCTACGTAGGTGGAGGCGTAAGCCGTAGCACCCACCTTTTTGATCTCTTGGCCAAAATAGGCAGGTTAAAATAACTAGGCGCCATCTAGAGCACGTAGCCACGGCCTATGTAGCGTAGGAACTCGCTATGTGCGAAATCTTTCTCGCAATGTCCCTGTTCAAATTTCCACCTGAACGGACATTCATCAGCCATCCTCCCTTCATCCATCCCCCGTCACATCCCACATCCCACATCCCACATCCCACATCCCACATCCCACATCCCTCGGCCTCTCACTCTCATTTTGGCAGCCACATTGACGCCACATTCACCAACTCATTCGCGGCGCCACATCAATACCACGGCATCGCCCGCGCCTCTCGCCCGCGCATCGCGAGACCACGCCCGCGACTCTCGCCCGCGTCTCGCGCACGCGTCCCTCGATCGCGCCCGTCCCACGATCGCGCCCGTCCTCGATCGCGCCCGTCCTTGATCACGCCCGTCTCCGTCTTCTTTGCTTTGCGCCGGTCACATTGAACATGTCTTCTACGCCCGCGGCCAGGCGATCCGAGTCGACGGCGTCCACCACGAATCCGAACGGATTCGATTACTTCGCGGATTTGATCACATCCCAGCTTCATGCTTGGAGCCCGCACGGGGAAACGTACCTCTTGCCCAAGGCTGCGAAGGCTGCGTCGCTCGAGAAGGCGGTCCACACGGCGAAGACGAATATTCCTCGTCTCGTCAAATCCGGCTTCGCGGACAGCCTCGGGAAAAAGGCCAAGCCAAAGACAGCAGCGGGGTCAACTCCAGGCACCACTCCTGGCGCCACCGGGACGCTCCGGCAGGGACGGAGACCGCCGGCGTAGACACAGACGGGGCCGGAGGGGAGACATCGTCCAGGAAGGACGCGACGAGATCACGGCCGGCGGCGTGGATGGACGACGAGGCCGAAGCGTCCCCACGCGAGGGCGTGCCGCCCCCGGTCGAGGGGACGGATGACGGCATGGTGGACGGGATAATGAGGACGCGGTAGGGCACGGAAGGGGGCGGACGAGGAGCCGGTTGTTGAATGAAAAGAGGCATGAAATGAAGCAGCGCCGTGCATGCTTTGCCGCCTCAATTAGAGGTGCGCAAAGGGAGCTGCGCCGCCGGAGCTGCGCGCCCCAGCCCCCCAACGGCCCGACGAAGATAGACTGAGAGCGGGCTAACGTCGCCGCCGATTGGGAAGGGCATCGACGAAGTAGACGGAGCGGCGAGCTAGGGGGGGATTTATCTAGTGGAGCGCCTAGGTGGAGATGGCTGATGATGGCCAAAATAGTCAGGAAATGGGTTTTAGGTTGCACGAATTTGTTGGAGGGATATTCAATACATTGTGTATGTAGAAAATTTCCGGAAAGCTGATTGCAAAATGGCGGCTATCTGTGCCAGATAGCCGGCCCGAAGCCCCAAGCTTCGTGCACGGGTATCTGATGCGTAGATATGCCGTCAGCTGGCGTGTATGTAGGTACCATAGGTAGGTATGTATCGTGCGTACAGTATTGTAGGTGTAAGTAGGTACCTGTATGTGCAATCAGAGTCTTACTTGAGAATGCGAAGGAAATGACCCCCCGTTGACCATTGATGTGCCCCCGGGGCATGCAGTATTGTACAAAGTATTGAGGACGTCAAGCAAATACGACGTACACCTACCTGGTATCAGAAATGTACC
>JALLBE010000307.1:0-18507 GCA_036939795.1 Thalassiosira mediterranea
AAAATCGTACGAAAAAAAAGTGTCCACGTTACTAGGTGCCGTGGTACCTCGCAGGAAAAAAGGCATCAGGGGGAATGTGATGGCGCGTGATGATCGCAAAAACAGCGTCGCGGCCGCGAGGCTTGCCTCTTTCCCCCCTGCTGGTGGATTCGACGGCGATGCCTATGGCGAGGGGGGAGCTACTCGCGATTAAACCGTTGAAATGACGGGATTGCCGTCGCCAGCTGCAGCTGGTTACGGGCATAACAGTCCGAACAAAAAATCTTGCGAGTTACGTGAAAAGTGGTTACCAAATGTGATTGATCTAAACTAAAATGTGATTAAAATGTGACTGGTGCTTCACTACTCCCCCCTACATCTGGCCCTGGCCCTGGCCCTGGCCCTTGCCCTGGCTCTGGCTCTTGTAGGAGATCGTGAGATTGATGGCATTATCATAACCAGTACACACGGCAAAGTTGGAAGATAGGTGACCATAGTAGTGTCGGTTCAATGGTTCTGTCGCTCCAACGGCCGCGTGGACACATATGTTTGGATTTGAACTTAGGCACATCTAAGGAGAACAGTGGAAACGGCGCGCAGAGGGGAGGGATCCACCCCAACTTGATGATGAGGAAGATGGAAATGGAAGATGTGGTATGAATGATGCTGCTGCCCGGCCCATGCACAGCCCATCCAGTCAGGTTGCCAAACACATACACACCTATTAGCTGACAGTGACAATATCGTACGTACCTAGAGGCATGCATGTATATACATAGTGAGCGCCATGTGTCTGGATGGCAAAGATATGTCATGGTGTGACTCCCAGCCACGTCACCTCTTCAGATAGGGGGACGGATGCATGTACCAAACACTGTACCTATTCCAATGTACAAATGAATAACCTTCGAATAACCTCAAAACTCCATAACGCACAATAATTGACAATAACCTGAAATTCACGGGAACGAACCCTAAAATTTCCCAATGGGTCATCGAGGTTATTTTGGGCAGTTTTGGGTGTGCTAGCTTGGCTCTATGGTACGTATCGTACATAGAAAGAGCGTGGGCCAAGCACGCCGCCTGCCATGCCGCCAGAGAAGGAGCGAGCAGGAGCGAGCAAGCGAACACACTCGCTGGAGACAAAATTCGAAATACATACTCCGCTGCACCCCCGCCCCACACCCCGAGCTGCCATAAAAATATTGGCGACCATGTACTCGACCCCCGGCGGCGGCGCCGTCGGGGGCGCCGGCGGCAGCAGGGGCATCACCTTCCTCCGCCGCCGCGACGACGACCACGACCACGACCACGACTACCACGACTACGCGGACGAACGCGACGGGCGGGGATGGGACGACGGCGGAGGCGGTCGCGGCGATCGTCATCGCCGGAGCGGCCGTCGCGATGGCAATAATGATAACGGCGGTCGCAGCGGCGGCGGTGGTCGTCGTCATCGCGTCGTCGTCCCCCCGAGTCCTTCTTCGGGCGGGGGACGGAGGCGAAGGAAGCCGGGGGATCTGCCCATGTTCGAGGACAACGAACGGGGAGGCCCCTCCTCCTCGTCGTCGAGGGCACGCGGGACGAGGAGGGCGGCGGCCGGTGGTGCCTACGGAGATTACGACGCCGAGGACAACTACCGAAGAGGAGACGTCGGCAATAAGCCGATATTCACCCCCGTGAACAACTTCCCGGGACGCGAACGACAGCAGCGAGGGGTCGACAATAAGGACGCCAGCAGATACGAATTCGAAGACGACGACGACGAGGGGGGCGTCGATGGCAATAATTATTACGGCATTTTCGTGGGCCTGCGACGACAGACGGATCGTCTTCCCCCCCAACTATTGATGTGGGCGCGATTCGCCTTCCTCGTCCTGCTCCTGTCCTTGGCATTGGGCTGGACCGGCGGGGGGGGCAACAATGGAGGAGGCCTGGCGAATTCGACGTTGGACATGCTCGGGGCGACCATACCCGGATTTTCTCGATATCTTGATCCCCGCTCCCTCAAGGCGGAGGAGGGAGCATCCCCAGACGATGAGGAACCCATGGCCCCCCGTCCGCAATTCGTGTACGAACACCCGTACGTGAGCAGCTCTTACTACACGTCCACCAAGAGCATCAAGACGCTGATCGCGAACGAGGAGATACAGGTACGCAAGAATTTGATGAGGGAGGCACAGGGGGGGGGCGAGCACGAGATCAAGACTCGATTGGCGATAGTGAGGCCGTTCTGCGAGTTCGACGCCGAGGCCCTGCCCACGACGTTCACCTGCTGGAACGCCCTGCCGCCCTGCAAGGCCGCGAGCGACGACATCGGCGACGATTTCGACGATGACTTCGAATTGGACCTCAACGGAGAACTCGTGGCCATCAGGAACAATACCGCGGGGAGGGAGCTCCTGCACGACAAGATCATCGGCGATCGACACATGTTCGACCTCGTCGGGAGCGATGCCATGCGTACCGCCAAGGCGGACGTCTTCCTATTCTACTCCCAGACGTTCAGCGAGAACGACGTCGCCGTCAAGGCCGTCGATGCGATCATTGATCAATTCTTCGAACCGGGCGGGTGGAGTCAGTGCTTCGGGAACATATACGCCATCGAGGCGAACATACCGCAGGAATTGGATCTGTACATCCCCAGCGCGCAGGAGGAACTATATAACTGGGTGAACGGACCCAACAGGCAGTACGAGGCCGCCTTCAGGATCATACAGAGCGGGGAGTGGGGAGAGTACGATGGTTTCTACCTCATGGAGGGCGATAGCGTGCCCATAAAGGCACATTGGTTGGACGTGGTTTTGAGCGAGATCGAGGTCAACAGGCCGTTCGCAATTTTGGGAGCGTGAGTGAAGATTTCATGCGTGCATGCATATTTCGGCTTCATCGGCGCCTGCCATGATATTTCTGCAATGCTCACATGATGTGCTTGACTTTATTTCTTCATGCATCCATGCAGGCAATATGATGGAGACAAATGGGACAACTTCTACGAGAAGATTCCCATTTCCCTCCTTCATCACACCAATGGCAATGCCATCTACAACACCTCTCACCCCCTGCTGGAACGTCTCGTGGGTCAGCTTGAGGTGGAGGCCCCCTGTCCCTACAACTCCATCCCCTACGATTATCGCATGTCCCAAATGTGGGTTGAGGGCACTCTCGGAATCGTCCCGGAACTCGCCCCCAAGATCATGCTCAACGAGGAGGGGGGCAACATCACCCTGAGCGACAACATCGACATGTTCAAGAAGTGGGCCGACATTTGGGAGAGGGAGGATCCGTTCAAGTACACGCCCGTGATTCACAACTATGCGGCGACCAACCTGATCCCGAGGCATTTGGGTCCGGAGTACATCATCCACGGGGCGAAGCTCTACTCGCCGTGGGATCCCACCAAGATCGAGGTGACGCTGGTCGTGTCGGAGTGGTTCTTCGGTGAGCTTTTCATATTTCTGTGCAAATCTTGTGGCACGTCTGCTTTTCCCCCCCATGCACTAATAAATTCTGATTTCATCCCCCCCCCCCCCGTCTCTTTCCTCTAGATCGATCCCTCCATCTCATCAAGAACCTCGACGAGAAGGACCATCCCTTCTCGGAGGTAGTCGTCATGGTCCCGCCCGTGGCCGGCGCCCACGACGACTACGAAGAGATGACGAACGTCCCCATCCGCACACAGCACCGCGGCGCGCCCGACTTCATGGACCTGTGCGAGGCGGACGTGCAGACGGATTGGTTCATGATCACCAACTCGTACCATCACGTGGCGAGGCACGTGGACCTCATGTTCACGCCGGGGACGTTCAAGCCGGTCATACCGTACACGCCCGCGACGTACGCGTTTTGCTTCAAGTATCCGTATTGCAAGGAGACGGTGAACCTGGCGCAGGTAAGTCTCACTCCTGTTCGAGTATCTGCTACGAACACTGAACCACGACACCCGCACGTGAGCTCATATCATACCACTGCCTCTATTCTACTTTCAGCGTATATTCCCGGGTCACGACAAGGTCGTGCTCGACATGGACATGCTCTACAACACCAAAGAGCGCAATGCGTTCTGCAAGGAGTGGAGAGAAGAGAACGGAGATGAGGGCGAGGACCTGTACAAGTATCATCAACGTCGACTCATGTTCCGTAAGAAGATCATCGGACCCCCCGGGCCCACCGGCACGGCCTACCTCGCCTACCTCCAGCGCGAGAAGAAGGACGGCATGTACAAGATGACGGACCGATCCTTATACGGCGCCCGGCCGCCCTTCATCAAGATCTTCGAGAAGGAGGAGAAGCTCGACGGCATGTCAGAGGAGGAGCTGGCGAAGAGGGTGGGGATGACGCTGCTGGACAATACGACCGATTGTAATTGCGGTGCCATCGAGACGGAAGAGGGTTGCATAGACTCGGGGATTGGTGAGTGATTCTCGTGTTACTGTCCCCATGTGGTTCGGCGCACTCATTCATAATTCCATTTCTTTTGGCACTGTCAATCGTTTCAGGGTGCATATGGAGGCCCCTCTTCGAGAGTTGCCACCCCCCCGAGCTGATCGATGGAAGCGAGCCGATTTGTCCTTCCACCGAAGCGCCGACCATGGCACCCACTGTATCCCTTCCAGGGGAAGATACTGAGGCCCCAACGGCGGCCGACGAGGCTGCTACATCGGAAGAAGTCACCACTCCTGAAATTGACCCGTGGTATGTCGACCTGTTCAAGTCGAGGGAACATGACTCATTGACAACAGAAACCAATGTCACAGATGAGTCTTCCATGACTGAAGATGACGACGCCATCCTGGATGAAGATAAACCCCCCACGAACAGGAAACTCGTCACAGATGCTATTGATTCCTTCTACGAAACTCATCTTGGCGCAGATGAACGTTGGGGAGAACCGGTAGAAGATCAAGGGAGGAAACTCGAAACCAAATCTATTGACGATTTTTATGGAGACGGCGGTGTATCTCCTCGAGAGACGCCACTGCCGGTGAAGGTTTGCGACCCTTGGAACCCGAACATCGTTCCCCGCCACCCGACGATGTCGTCCACTTGGGATGGTCCCTCGCTCGATCCCGAGTCACGATCATTCTCGGCCATGGCCACCGCTCGCCCGAGGAAGCTCCACGACTCGTTCATACAGTATCAAATGCTCATGTCTCAGGACTCCGACGAAGGCCAACTGTCAAACCTCAAGAGTCTCGTGGACAATCCGTCACCGCTGAGGGACTCTTGGGTAACGGCCTCAGTCCCAATCAACGTCCCAAAATACGCCATGTACCAAGAAGGCCATCGCATCGAGCGAGCGACCCTCGATGTGCCCGAAGTGGACCGCAAAATTTTTGTCAAGTATGCCGAGAATGACAGGTACCAACCGCTTAGGGTTACGTTTGTAACCGACCATTTGCTCGACTTTGCACACTATGGAAAGAGCTCAGAACATGTAACCGCAGCGACCATTGCAAAACTAGAAGCCATGACGGGGGATGTGTTGCCGGCTGTCGCTGAGATCTGGGCTGGTGCCCTCTCCGTGCTTCCAGCCGCTGGCAACATGTTTCCAGCAGCATCTCAGGGTAGGCCAAACCAAGAAAAGTGCGGCGATGCAGACATTCCTCGGCTTCATCTTTCAGAGGGCGTTCCCAGCACCGATGCGCTCGTATACATCACCGTCGATGGACCTCGATGCGATGACCCCTCACAAGCCATTGTCTCCCGCACAACTGTCTGCTCGTTCGACCAGAACCTTCGTCCAATTGCTACCAACATACACCTGTGCCTAGGAAACATCGGCTTGTCGTACGGGGAGGTCTCCGAGGAAGAAAACCTGCGCCTGACATCTACCTTGACCGCTGCGGTGGGACAGGTGCTGGGCTTGAGCCCCTCCCTGTTCCACCATTTCCGCAACCCTGAAACTGGGGCACCATATGGATCCACGGACAAAGAAGTGACTTGCGTTGATGGGACAGTGCGGACACTCTCAGTTCCCAATGTGATTCAATCTAGTCTTGATCTTGAGGTTGGCACCTTCGACAATGACCCTCACTTTCAATTGATCACACCCACTGTGAGGCAAGTCATCCGGAACCATTTCGATTGCCAGAGTTTGCTCGGTGCAAGGCTTCTTGGCAACGAGCTGTCGTCCTCTTGCTTCGGAGACTCGTTCGATCCTCGATACCATTTCGACGAAGATTGGACAACGATGTGGGGATCGGCTGATATGGCATTTTCGTTGAGCCCACTGACGCTTGCGCTGTTGGAAGATTCTGGTTGGTATCGTGCCAATTTTCGCAAGTCGACGTCTCCCCTGTTCGGGAGGGGAGCTGGATGTGGCTTCGTCGAAGGATCGTGCGTCGGGGAGTCCAAGACCAACGTCCCCGAATACAGTCGGGACTTTTTCTGCAGCGACGCCACAGGGACATTGGAATCTCAACACAGTTTGAGCGTCAACCATGAACCTTCCGGCTGTGATTATACCCACAGCCACAAGGCAGACTGTTTGGGTTCGGAAGGGGCCAACTCTCATGATGTGTGCATGATGAGATTGGCAAACATAAAATCATGTTCTGATGTCACAAACCCTCCTTCATTGGTGGGAGAGACCTACTCGCTCAACAGTCGATGCTTTGAGGCAGACTTGCCGGTCTCAGTTTGTTTGGAGTCATACTGCAACTCTGTCGACTTCAAGATTGATATTGTCATGAACGAAAAAGTTTACCAATGCGACTACGAAGGCCAGGAATTGGATTTGGGTCATTACAAGATATCATGCCCTCGATTGGCCTTGGTGTGTCCTCACCTAGTCTGCCCCGCAAATTGCTCTGGAAAAGGTGTTTGCGACTATTGTCTCGAGACACCACAGTGTGTCTGCGATGACCCCTTTGACGAGACATCAGGTTGTTTTGGCGAGCCTGAACCTAGTCTAGAAGAGAGCGATGATGAATCAGATATGACACAAAATGTAGACAGTGTTGAATCGGCTCTGCAGAGACTATCACAGCTCCAGCGTGCGAAAGAGGAAAATGAAAATGAACTCCAAGAGCATGATGCAATGCTCTCTGATTTGAGTCAGGACTTATCACGTTACGAAAGTGATATTTCATCGGTAGTTTCTCAGCTTGCCGAAGAGAAAGAGGGGAATAATGGAGATCTGGAACACGCTGGCTCCATCATATCAGAATTGCAAGGAAGGATCGAAGGTGGCGGAACCAAATCTTTAACCCTGCTCAACCGTCTTATGGAGAAGGAAGAGAACAATCAACGTGAGTTGGAACAAGACAATGCTGCCATTTCAGTTCTGCAGGACAACTTGGAGGCTGGCAAAACTGAACTGTCGACCCTTCTTTCGAAGCTCAATGATAGGATGAATGAAGATGGCAACTCGTCCAATCTGCAAGAAATGGACCAGGAGAGCGCAGAATTTACTGAGTTGTATGTTGGCTTAGATCGCAAACTATCCGAGCATACAAGTCTGCTATCCAAGGTCATGGATAAGGCCGAGAATAACGAAAAAGAATTGGAGGAAAAGGCCAAGGATGAATTCGACGCTCAAGACGACTTGTCTCGCAGCAAAACTGGATTTTCGACTATGATGTCCCACCTCGTAGACAGGGGGCACAGCAACGAAAGAGAACTGGAGCAAAAGCAAAAGGATGCATCGCTTTTGCACAGCGACTTGAACCAGCACAAATTTGACTACTTTTCGTGGCTTTCGAAGCTGACAGATAGAGGAGAACATGGCGAAACTAAGAAGGTGCAAGAGGATTTAGTCATGTCAGGCCTACACAAGAAGATGAATTCTGATGAAGCAAAATTCTTGACTTTTCTCACCAGTCTGCTTGATCAAGGGCACCACAACGACCAGAAATTGGAGGAAGAAGATGCAGTTGCGTCATATTTACACACTGACTTGGCCCTGCATAAGTCGGACTACTTTACGTGGCTTTCCAAGCTGGTTGATATAGGGCAAACCGGTGAAGTAAAACAGGCACAAGAGGATGAAGTCATGTCAGATGTGCACAGCGAATTAGTGACAAGCAAGTCTGATTACACGTCATGGCTTTCAAGGCTTGTAGATCGAGGCCATGGCAACGAAGAAGTCCTTGCAACAGAGGAGGATATCGCAGAAGCTTTGCACAGCGACTTGTCGCTTCATAAATTTGACTACTTTTCATGGCTGACCAAGCTCACAGATAAGCGACATGATGGGGAAGTAGAGCATGAGCAAGAGGACGCAACGATGTCTGATTTGCACCAGGACTTGGAGTCACACAAAAATGGATATTTTTCTTGGCTCTCTGCTCTTGTTGACAGAGGAAATGACAGAGAATTGGAGCAGGAGCAAGAGGATGCAGTCATGTCGGATTTGCACAACGACTTAGTGTCACAAAAATCTGACTACTTCGCTCGCCTTTCAGCTCTTGTCGATGAAGGAGATGCCAGAGAATTGGAACACAATCAGGAAGAAGAAGTGATGTCAGATCTTCACAATGACTTAGTGTCGCGCAAATCTGATTGGATATCGTGGCTCTCGAACCTGCTGGATACAGGAGAAACTAGCGAAACTGAAGAGGCGCAAGAGGATGCTGTCATATCAGATTTACACAGCGTCTTGTCGTCTCATGAAACTAAATACTCAAGCGGGCTTACTAAGCTCACAGGAAAGGTAGATGAGATCAAATCGGCGAATGGAGAACCTGACTTACAAGACGACCCGGAAACCAAATTGGAGGGAGCTGCCCTTGTCGATTGGTACATGAACTTGTCGAATGATCAAAACGAATTTGCCAAGTTGCTTTCGAAGCTTCACGATAAGAGAAGTGACAATGAAAGAGAAATGGGACGAAATGATGCTGAGGCTGCAGGTTTGAACCTCGACCTGAAACATGACGAAGACATTTTTTCAATGATGCTTTCCATACTTCTTGGCAAGGGACATGCAAACGAAAGGGAACTAGACCGCGAAGATTCAGTCTTATCACGTTTACACAGTACCCTGATGGCAGACAGATCAAAAGTTTCCAAGGGTCTAACTGATGTTGCAGGTCGGGTTCGTGGAGTCAAAATGGAAGTGGAGCAAGAGGATGCAGAAGCAGCACGAATGCACAGTGTCTTATTGTTCGACAAAGCAAAATATGGTATGAGGCTTTCCAAGCTTTCAGATGGGGTCGATGGAGTTGGCAATGAAGTGGAGAGAAAGGACACAGAGGTGGCAGGTTTACACAGTGACCTGACGCTTGACGAGGCCAAATTTTTGTTCTTGCTCTACAAGCTAATCGATGCCGGTGAACAACGCGAAACAGATCAGATCCAAGAAGATGCTGTCATGACAGATTTGCACAGCTCATTGCTGTCTGACAAATCGGACTATTCCAAGCGGTTGTACGACCTTGCAGACAGAGTTGATGAAATAGAATCAGAGGAAGGCCATGCAGATTTGCAGGGTGGCGTCGAAGCGAGGCAGGAAGGATCAGCCCTCACTCAGGGCTTCATGGAATTGGCCCACGAACAGAACAAATTCTCAAAGTTAATGTCCACACTGGATCAAAAGGGGCGTGCTAATGAGAGGGAATTGGCGCAGGAGGAAGCAAAATTCTTTAGCATGATTGGCCAGAAAGAGGAATATGAGGATCACATTGTCACGATGATGACTTCGTTGGATTCCAAAGGGCGCGAGAATGAGATGGAGCTTGAAAAGGAAGGCAAGGAGCTGTCTGACTTGGAGAGGCAGGAGGAACAATACAGAAACCAAATTGACTGGATGTTGTCCAAGATCGATGGTAAAGGACTTAGCAATGAGAGGGAAAGGGAACAGGATGAGAAGGAACTGTCTGGCCTGGCCAAGCAGGAAGGGCAATACAAGGAACGGATCGACAGCGTTTTGTCCAAGCTAGACGACCAAGGCCACAGAAATGTCAGGGTACTGGCCGAGGAGGAGACTGTGGTGACCGGTCTGGATGAGCAAAAAGTACAGTACAAGGTCAAAACGCTAGATGGCAAAGGGCGCATCAACGCCAGAGATCTTCATGACCAAGACAAGGAAATGTCAGGCTTGGCGGAGCAGAAGGGACAGTACAAGGATAAGATCAGCAGCGTTGTATCTACACTGGGGGGCAAAGGGGACCTCAACGCCAGAGATCTGCATGACCAAGACAAGGAAATGTCAGGCTTGGCGGAGCAGAAGGAACAGTACAAGGATCATATCAGCAGCGTTGTTTCTATGCTGGGTGGCAAAACGCACGTTGACGCAAACAAACTGGACAAGGAGGACAAGGAACTGCTCACCCTAGCTCAGCATCAAGGCCAGTACAGGGACCATATCGGCCGGTTGATGTACGATATGATGGCAGAGGAGCAAGAGAACGAGGAGGAATTGGACGAGGAGGACAGGGAGCTGCTCGCCCTGTTCGAGCAAGAGAAGATTTACAAGGCCAAGATCGCCGAGATGCAGGCCCAATTGAGGAACCTGAGGGGGGAAGCACCCTAGAAGGGCAATGCACAAGTATCCATTGTTACATTGTTTATATTGCGTATGAATAAAAAATGTATAGTAGAAAGCCATGTATGGTACCCAGTTTTGCTACACACCTACAACTTATGCTACCGTTGTCCATTTCACGTCTGACTAAGCCTCGGCAAAATGACAGATTCTTGACCAACAAGCTTATTCTCTCTAGCCGTCATTTATTTCCTGCCTCCTTCCAAGACAGCAGAGCGAGACGAGAGTTGGTACACATCATGTGTAGCCCCTTTTCTGTCCTGACCAAAAACTTAGATGTACGACATCTGAAGTTGATTCGAGTATGGTACAGAGTCAAAGTTGTGCCCGAGCGACTGACTGTGCCTGCGATCGATGTGGCACACCCAAGAGTCACGTCAGCTCTACTTCATGTAATTGGTGCAATCATGAATATCATTATCTAGCTCATGCGTATCCTATGAATTGTGAGATGTATGCTATTGGAATTTCTGCATGGTGAGCGCACCTGGCGTACTGATGCTGCCAGCTCTACTCATGCAGTGTCTGTTTGTCCAGAGTGCTTTCTCGATCGCTTGGGATTATACGATCCTCTTAGCATGGGGGCTGACTTCGAAATCGAGGTAACTGTTGCGTCGGCGGCTTGGATTGAAAAGGTCTCCGTGTAAGAAGACTCAAATTCACCCTGTCGGAAGACGAGTAACTCCTCGTTGGCGTACAGTGAGTAAAAACCAACGCCGTGGTGGCAGCAGAAGCCGTCCCCGGCCGAGTCAAGGATGGTGAAGTCATACAATCCTGCCTCCAGCCTGACTGTCTCCATGACGGTCTGGCTGTCTTTTCCGCGATAGTGCCCTGTCTGGCGCTCTGCGAGCCTGGTATCGCCATCTTCACTAGACGTGATATACCAGCCGGTCTGAGAGGACTGACTGTCGAGGGTGAGGGTGATCTGTAGATCGTACATGGTGACGGTTGGAGCGAAGGAGACGGTCGGCGACGTCGAGGGTGACCCTGATGGGCTATCTGTTGGCGCACGCGAGGTGGTTGGGGCTGGAGTCCTGGGCTTGCCTGCGACGAAAGTGTGCACCCTCTCGCGGCCGAACTGTTGACAGAAATAGGGGCACATATCCATGAGACGGGGTTCGAATATGACTGCAACTGCTTGCAAAGAATCTCTTCACTTACATCACCGGTAGCATTTACGATTTCAACGTCCCCTTCTTCGTATAAACTGTACCAACCATTTCCTGCCCAACAGCAGATGCCATCGCCCATGAAATCAACTATTGTGAAGTCATATTCAAGGCCTTCTAATAGATGCACGGTCTCCACGATCTTCTCAGACTGATTCTCTTCGTAGTACCCGATCTCACGAGATGCATAAGTCGTGCCCTGCGACTCAATGCTCCAGCCTGTCTCTGCAGAGTATTTGTCGAATTGGATCTCGATCTTGACTGAAATGGCATCGATGGTTGGCCCGCCCGATGATGTGAGCCCAAAAGAGTTCCTGCCTGGCGAGGGAGCTGGTGTCGTTGCTGGTGACACTGTAGGGGCGGGTCCAACCAGGAAGGTCTGTTTCGCTCGTTCTGTTAGTACGTGCGGGAAGTCTCTGGTATTGCATGACGTTCCAGATGAACGACGGGACTTACCATTGACAGTTCTGATTCAAATTCGCCTGTCTCAATCGCGAGGAGGGACGATTCATCGTTGAAGTCGTCTCCCGCATATACCCCAATAACCCCATCCCCATACAGGCAACCTTTGCGGGCGGAATGCATATTAAACCGATATGTATGAGCGGCATCAAGGAGACTCAGCCACAAGCTGTTCAGACTGACAAGACACAAAGCTACTCACAAAAGCCGTCGCCTCCTGTATCGGTGACCCGTAACCGTATTTCAGAATCACGAGGAAGGAAAATAGTCTCGATGAACTGCTCAGAGGCGAGCGCAGAGAAGCTTCCGGCCGGCCAATCATAGAATGTTTCAGCTCCGTTAATGGACTGGACAGTGATGCCTGTCTCGCTGGACCACTGATCGAATTGTACAGCAATGGTTATTGGGAAGTTGTTGAATGTCGGTGCAGAAGATATAGTGGGTGCTGGTGACACTGTAGGAGTGAGAGTCTGTTGATCGCCCACGATAAAGACCTTAGATATGGAAGATGTGAATGATCCCTCCTCGTCAATGATCAGGGAGCCTTGGTCCGAGTACACCTGGAAATACCCAAGACCGTTCTCGCAACATATACCATCTCCTTGGCTGTCCGTCAAGGTAAACGTGGCCTCGACCCCCTCTGGCACCTGGACCTTTTCAACTACCAGGCTAGAACTTTTGTAATACCCTGGGAGACGGCGAAAGTATGTCACTGACTTATCCTTGGACGTGATCTCAAAGCCCTGAGCAGAGACAATGGAGTGATAGTGACATTTTGGTGTCATATGGATGAGAAGATTCCACCAATGGTAACATGTCAGAGGCCAGGAAATATCTTACCGTTTCTCTTGGATAGTCATCAAGCTGGATCAATATCGTCAAGGGATAGCCATCCCAGGTGGGCTGGTTGCTCACCGTGGGCGCATCCGTTATAGCATCGGCTGGCATCGGGGTCGGCACTGGAGTGTCCTCTTCCTTGGCCCCAAAAGAAATGTCAAGGGTGAATCCCGCATCTTTGACGGTGGAACAGAAGGAGACCCCGTCAACGCAGCAACGTGGGGCGATGGACGCAGCTAATTCGCCCGCCGACGTCTGGCACTCTTTCGCTCGCGGTGCATTGTGTCCCCACGAATAGCCGAAAGACGTTCCACCAATGACGTCTTGGCATGTTTGCGCGACGAGCAAGGAGCCGCTAAGCTCCTGATCGCAGTCTGGCTGTACGAAGGGGAATGACTTGATGCATGTCGCTTCCTCCACGCACACAGTCACATCAGTCGTCGACTGGAGTTGTGGCCCTGCTTCAAACTCACTCGGGCACCCGGCCATCGCGGTTACATATTGGTTGTGGAGCTGAACTCTCTTTGAACCTACAAAACATTTCTTTGGTATGGACTTTTTGGATTCGCACTGGTAGGAAAACACCGTGTCTGGTTGGAAGCCCCCCTGAGCGTCGCACCACGCGCACCTGCCGCAATCCTTGCCAAGGGCGCAGGGCTTGCAAGACTCATTTGGATCAACTCCACCAATCTGCAATACGTTTTGGGTGCCCACGACGAATGAATACTGTGCAGCCTGTTCGCCAGAGATCAGCGTTATTTTTTCATCGCCTGAACCTGCGATCACTCGATAGTATCCACTGCCGAGCCCATCACCAGCTTCATCTGATATAGTAAAGACTAACTCTGTCTTCTCTGCAATGGACAGTACCTCTGTTACAACTTCAGACGTCTGTCCAGCAAAGCTTCCAGCCGGATACGATGCATAAGTCACCGTGTTGTCGGCAGACATGATTGAAAATCCAGTTTCCTCTGGCTTAGTGTCCAGCTGCACGATCACGACAATGTTGACGAAGGCCACAGGCGCAGGCGTGGGCGCCACCGTTGGATTTACATTCGATGACGCGATGCTGGGCGTGAGGGTCTCTTCGTTCGCACTGAAAGACATCGAAATATCTCCTCCTGCGCTCTCTGGCACTTTGTCCGGTGTCTCATCCACTGGGGCATCTGGCAGAGTTGGCTCTGGCAATGTTGCATTTTCCAATGTCGTGTCTTCCGAAGGTGTTTCCGGCGATGCTGTCTCAACCACGAAATCCATCACCTGGTCCCGCATCAAGTACAAGACTGCACAGGCTACCCCAGCAAGTACTATGAATGTGGAGCAACACAAGAATTTCCACTTGTGTCGTCTCAGCACCGACTTCTTTTTCACTGGGGTGTCTTCGGACCTACTGGTGGCCGATGCATCCTCGCGACGACGCGAGGAGCGCCTCCTCTTTTTCTTATCTTTCTTTTGAGCAGTCTCTGAGGTAGGCTCCCCTGCATCTGTGGCGAGGAGGGCACTCGACGAATCGTCGTGCGACGAGGAGTCCGCCCCACCAGATACCAGTGGAGGTCCGCCACTCCTTCTTCTGGAGGACTGTGCCCTCTCCATCCCTCCATTTCTCTGCAAAGACTTCCGCAGGCTCTTCATCGTTTTCTTAGTTGACCGTCTCTTTGACTTCTTGACATCCCTCTCCGACCTATGCCTGTGACTGGATCGACGACTGCGACTTCCCCTCTCGCCCTCTCCCTCCGAGGAATCCCCATCCTCCTCTGCCAGGAGCGCGTCGCGCTTCGACAGTGCATCCCTGTGTCCCAATGAGTGGCTCAATCTGCGCGCGACACGCTTGCGCATGCTCGCCTTCTTGTCCATCTTTATCTTCTCGGGTCGCTCCATATCACCCCTCCTGCTGGACGAGCGCTCGGATCGACCAACTCTTCCTGGGCTGCTTGAGCGAGATCTGCCCCGGGATCGCGATGAGCGCTTCCTCTCTTTGCCACTCGCCCTCAAGCTCCCAGAGCGTGTCGACCCCTGTGACCCAGCCCTGGACAGGCTCGGTCTATCCCTACCGGAACTCCTCTCTGTACTGCTCTCTCGTTGCCTACCTGGCGAAGACGATTGGCTCAGCCGTCGCTTGAGATCACTTTTGCTCTTCTTGCTATCGATTCTCATGCTGCTGAACCCTCTCCCCGGTGACTTGAGCCTACTGGATCGCCTCCTACCACCGGATTCGGACTTGGCCTTGCCAGATCTTCCGGACTTGCCCGAAGTCTCGGACCTCGTTGGCTTGGAAGTTTTGTTCTTTCCTGGCAACAGGGCGCCCTCGTTCTCATCATCATCGTCGTATCCAACCTCGTCGCTATCCGGCAGGGCCATGATGGACACGGTGATCATCTTGCCCCCATCATCCTTTTTATTATCCGAGCTGCCTTTCTTGCTCTTCAGAGATTTCGAGGAATCCCTCCAAGATGCTTTCCGGGAGAGCTTCCTATCTGGCACCTTTTTGTCAGCATTATCCTGGCTGCTATCCTCTCCATCGCTATCTTTTTTGGATCGAAAGCTGCGCTTGCTCCGAATGCTGGCAACACCGGTCTCGTGGGATCCATGCGAGCCTCTTGAAGTTCTGCGTTTCATATCCTTTGCGGATTTGTCTCCAGATGCCTTGTCATCCGGGGGCAATCCAAAATCCTCACGGGTCCACTTATCCAACGATCGCCTCTTGGGCATACCTGGAATGGCAGGCTTCTTCTCTGCCTCAGTGAAGGATCGAGCATTCACCGACTTTTTGGACCCGCCCTTCTCGAAGGAGCTACGGCGATTTTCTATCTTTCGTTTGATGTCGTCCTTTTCATCCGACGAGCCTTTGCGCCCGGGGGATGATGATGTAGATCTCCTACGCGAAAATGATGGCTTCTTCAAGTCTACAGAACTCTTGTGCTTCTGCAGCGTGGGTTTGGAACTTCCCTTCGACTTCACAATGTCTGCGGAGCTCATGTGCTTCTTGAGGGCAAACCTATCGAAATCAGTCTTGTCAGTGGAGCCCCTCCTCGTTGGAGATGACGAGGATGATCTACGCTTCGGCTTCAATGCCATATCATCCTTCGACGCGCCGCTTTGATCGCAAAAGGACTTGCGAATATTTTTGGACTTATTGGACTGCTTCGGTCGAGGCTTGATTTGTTGCGTCGCGTCCATGTCTCCCGAGGAACGGCGGGCTTCCGAGAGGCGTTTGTGATCCTTGGACCCGCCGCCGGGAGAGGGCTTGGCCGTCATGGTTTGATGTGGCAGCACAGTGTTGCCTGCTAATGACCCTTATTCATATCAAAGTGTGCGTCCATCTGTATGCATATACCTGTCTAATTTGCGCGCAGCCTACGCTCGGGATGGAATCTGAGTGATCCTGGGGACGCCAAGATATCCGCACGGCGCACGTACGCCCCTCGCTCGCGCCCAGGCCAATGCCGACGGCAGACGTTTTGGACCGAGGGGATGCAACCGCTGGCCTCGCAAATCCCTCGCTGACGACTTCGCCGTCGAAGCCAATACGCGATCTATTGTGCCCGATTGCTGGTCCAAGTTGACCCCCCCCGATGCTCAATCGAGTTGTGGAACCCGACAGGGGGGACGACGGACGACGGAAGATGGAGGACTCCTGCTGGATGGAGGAGGGAAGGATGAAGGTGCGTGTTTGTGCTGCTCTTGCCCGCTATCGTAGCTCTTTTGCAACTTGCAACCACCCGCCCATCCGACGCCGAGCATTTCATGTGCATGCCCCGTCAATGGTCCCAAATGGCACGCCGGTGACCCTGTCTTTTCGTTCAGACTGCCAGATATTTGCAGAAGGCTAGCTTCACAATGAGAGAGCCTGTGATGGTGTGTGGGTATCTTTTTTGCGAAGAAAATACAGATCACGTGCGCCCGACATGTTGTAAGAAACAATCCAGTCCAGAGATAGTTAGGTGGAACATGAGGGCAATATCTCAGTGACATTCATCACGACCGTGAGTGACTTACTCGCAACGTTCACTCCCATGTAATCTGCTGGGAGTATTGCCAGCAAATTAAGGAATACAGTAAAATACCACGAACTAAACCCCATGGGGGGTTTAAGGTTTTGGACTAGTCTCAGATTTCTGATGGGGTTTAAGCTAAACTTTTGGCGGGAAACTGTTACACACTATGTACGTAGGTGATACTTACGTATAATTACGTACAGTTATGTACGTATCTACCCACATTGGGGTTTAAGGTTTTGGACCGAGACTCGGCGCCGGAAGGGGGGTTTAAGCAAAATCAATAGGGTTTAGTTCGTGGTATTTTACTGTAGACGTGCATCTTGCAATCCAATGTCTAAGACTTTGGACCGCTTTGTGATATTTCAAAGTACTGAGATAGGAGTCAGTATTATGAGTCATTAGAAATGACTTATACAATGACCATCATGAACCGGTTTTCAGGTCACACGAGCTCACATTTTGAAGCACTCTGGAAGCACTGCAAAAATATTAGGTGCTTGCTCTAGATCTAGGTAGGTAGAGAGATAAACCCCACCTCAGCCAGGAGGACCAGCTTTACACAGAGTTTAGCTGATCGCAGTTGCAGCATCTAAAAATGGCATAACAGGGTCTACTTAGGACTGGGTCGATCTACCAATTGTGCATGTGCGGATCTGATTTTGGCATCTCATTTTCATTTGCATATTTTGAGCTCTACATATCCATGTCATCAATAAATAATCAGACCGAAGCTTGCTAGATATCTTCGTCGTCATTGTTAGACCACAGAATTCATACGTCTCCCTGCATATATTGATATTGTAATTGTAGAATACATTTAACACTATTGACTTTTCACGAGAACCCAAGCGGCTGTCTAGTTATAGTTATAGGGCTGATTAGTATCAAGTCTACCAATACCAATGACTGTGTATTATACACATTGCTATGACCAAATTACCTTGGTTTCATCTTATTTCTCCTTGCTCTAAGACTGACCATGGCAATCATGGCCATGACCCTGTGACTGTGGCTGAACTGCGATGAACACAATTGGCAATAGCACAGCTCACTATCATTGGGACTAAGCAGTTGTGGGAAGAGGTTTCAACATGGTGCTTGGGGATATACTATGAATTCATTATCAAGTTAATACTCTATTGCAAGTGAGGTATCCTGGTCCCGATCATAATTGCCTAAAAGGTTGAGGGTTACAGTAGTCGCAGTATTAGCTGATTCCTCACCCAAAGGCCAAAGAAAAGACAGCATAAAAGCTGAGTTTGAGCACCAAACTATATGCATTAAAATTAAAACAATTGGCGAGTTTGGATAATACTTCAAGCAGTTCACTACAGTTACGAGGAAGATTTTTATTGTCACATAGTACAACTTTTAAATGCATGATCTCACTTTTCTTCAATTCTTTCGAGATGTCCTGTCACTAATCACAAACAGAGCATCAATGATGATCTATGACATGGATTCACTCCTACAGATGATTTGGGTGAATGACAAAGCTTCCCATGGACATTGGTTTCAGTACCAGTCATAAACCACTTCTCATACCAGGCTGATTTTTGACCCACTTCTCATA
>JALLBE010000308.1:0-20999 GCA_036939795.1 Thalassiosira mediterranea
GCTCAACATGAAGCGACGTGGCGTGCCATTGCGGCTGCCGCTCGCGCAACGGATGCTCGCCTGCTACGCCTCCTCGGGACGGACGGGGAGGGCGGTTCACTACTTCTACAGGGTGGTTAGGGATCCGGTGGAGGAGGACGGGTATTACATCCCCGGGCCGCACCCGACCGCCCTGGGACCGGAGGCGTTGGGGGAGTGGAAGGAGGAGAGGCGGAGGGCGGGGGCGGGGAGGTTCCTTACTCGCGGAGGAGCGGAGGAGGAACCCGGCAAGATTCGATTGAGCACCAACGTGGGCGCCCCACCCTTCCACAAGGTCCCGAGCCGGGCGAGGGAGCACGCGGCCATCTCCTTCCCGGGCGGAGGCGGCGGGAGCAATCGTCGCAACAATTCGAGCGACGACGACGACGGGACAACGGCGGGGGGGAGCGAGAAGAAGAAGACCGTGGCCGAGTGGGAACTCGACCGCGAGTGGTCCCCCGCCCTCGCCGCCGCGTTCGCGTTCGCCGACTCCCTCTCCCACGGAGCGTGCGGACACGATCCCATGACGCTCGACGTCGACGGGTGGAACGTATTGGCGAAGGCGTGCACGCACCGAGGCGCGCTCAATCGCGCCCTGGGAATATTGAGGGAATCCATGCCCCGGGCAGGCGTCGATCCGGACGTAGTCACGTACAACACTATATTGTCGGGATTGGCGAGGGTGGGGGACGTCACGTCGATGAGGGAGGTGTTGACCGACATGACGAACGATCCCAACGTCAGGTTGGACAAGTACACGGTGCAGATGTGGGCGGACGGGCTGCTCAACGTCGGCGACGTCGGGGGCGCCGTGACGGCCGTGCAGGATTGCTTCAACCAGCACGAGGCGTTGCCTCCCTATACCACCCACCTGAAGATCATCGAGTGGGCGCTCGCGAGCGGGATGGTGTACGAGGCGAAGAGGCACGTGTACTTCATTCAGCAATTGTGGAAGTGGGAGCCGAGCAGGCATCACTCGCAGGAGCTGAGGGACGTGGTTTGGATGACGCGGACGAATAAGAAGCTTGGGAAGCAGGCGTTGATCGATCTTTTTCGATATTTCAAGGAGGATTTGGACGAGGGCGACTTCTTTTGAGTGCCGACGGGAGGGGATAGAGTAGAGAGAGGTAGGAGATTGGAAGCTAGGGGTTTTACACATGTGGGCTGTGGCATGAGAGTGGCTGCTGGACTGCTTGGCAGCTAGAGAGGTGCCCGTGACTAACTACTGTCTCTTGAGCTGAACGGCATGGGAGTCATGCCCTAGCTCAACTGTTGAACCAACACAGTGACGATGGTAATATGGTAGAGCTGATACCTCTAGAGGTTTTAGATGGACTGGTTGCCAGTGCTGGGCATTCACCTACCTGGAATTATTCGGAGGATCATTGCTCGGTAGTTTGGTACACGGAAGGGTCCACATAATCCCGCGAAGCATATGCCTGCAGCCCACACATCGATCCATCCAGGGAGCAAGGGACATTGCGTTCCGTCCAGCTTCCCGGCGTCGCCCACGCCACCCCAGCCTCGATCCCGAGCTGGTTCGTGCCCGTGGCCACCCTGAAAAATCCCATTTCTCCCCAGTAGGCACCCCACGAATTGCGCACGAGCCAGTACTCTTTATCGTTATCGTCCAGACCCCATCCGACGATGGAGACGATGTGGTTCGGAGATCTCTCGGCATTGTCATCGTCGAAGACCTCTCCTCCCATGAACTCATCCAATGGCCCCGCTTGGATGGTCGCCGCGACCGGCCCGCGCGCGTATATCTCCTTCTTGATCAGTTTTACGCGTTCGTCGTCGACGGGGTGGTGAGGGATCTTACCCCACTCGGCGACGGTAGCGTTGGGAACGAAATCGATCGAGGAGCAAGATCCTCCGCTCGCCGTGAATCCGCTGCAGGTACGGCAGGTGTTCAGGTCTGTGCAACTCGTGTCCACGTGCTTGCAAAAGCCCTCGTCGGAGTCCGACGAGCAAGCTATGTATGGCATGCACCTGTGACATCAAAGATGAGCGTTAGACTCCCACAGCAACATCTCCAGAAGAGTTGATGCAAAGCCCATCAAATACGTACGTGTCAAATGGAATGTAGCCCTTCTTCTGAACGAAGTCGTACGTTCCAGTGTGGCTGCCTCCATGGCACGAACCAGCCACATTCGCACCGCAGTTCAAGACCCACTGACACATGGTAACAATAGAATCAAATCAGTACAAATGAATGTGCGTCCAGTCAATCGAGACGTTTTGTGCGAAAGGATTCCAGACTGCACTGATGAGGCGCTCACCTGAATGGAGAGATTAATGTCATCGCCCTTGCAGTCCCGGGCGATTTTGATCCTATCCGCGAGCGAGGAGAGTGCGCCGTGGGCCCAGCACGAGCCGCAGTACTGCGGAATGTGCTGGTTGAGCTGGTGCGTCAGGCAGCTCTTGCCGCCGACGTCGTTCCAGTTCCATTCGTCGGGAAGACTGAAATCGATCATGAACGATAGGTGATAGGTCAAATATGTCAAGTCAAAAGAAGTTGTTGTACCAACTGTTAGTCACATTCCGCGTGATGGGTCTTTGTAATTCATGGACCACCGTATCGGTATGACTCACTCTTCGTCCTCGAGGTAGCTGCGAATGAGACGAACAAGCGAGAGGACGGAACCAGTCAGTAACAACGTCAACGCTGCTGGCAATCGCTGGCAAAATCGCGGTCTGCCTGCTCTAGAGCTCGCTCGCACGCCACCCTCTAACACAGCCGAACGGTTCGGATCCCGAATCGACGGCGAGCTCTCCGTAAACTTCAGCTATCACGTCAGCCCGTCGACCCAACATCGGGGAGACACTATCGCATTCCCCGGTGATGATCCAACGCGACATGGAATATGGAACTCACGTGTGCGGGAGGGGACTCTTCACGTGGCCCTCCTTCGTGTGGCCGGGCAACACGACGAATTCGTTGCGGCGCTCGAAATCGCCGGCAGTGGCGGCGGCGGCCGCCGATAGCGTGGAGGCGACGACTACCGCGGCGACGGACTTCATCGTCGACATCGTATCTGCGAATCTTACTTCATTATGTCGCGACGTCAGTAACGCGCCATTACCGTCCCTTTTTATCGCGGGAACTAATACGTCTACATGTACCAGTTCCTTGCAGTGGAAGATTTGCCGTTGCGCTGCTGGCCCCACGCTGCACACGCCACACACACGCTGCGCTGGCCCTGCCGCCTCCATCCGCCCACTCCATCCGCCCGCCGCGCCCGGATGGACGGCGTCGGGCGAATGAAGCCCGCGGCTACATACCGTATGCACATACGATAGCGAGCACGGTCCAACCGACCGATGAAGTCCTCGGTCGTGGTCGGCTGGAGCACGGCCGGAGGGTCGCGCCTATGATCGCGTCCCCCTGGCGCCCCCCAGACATGGTGGGTCGGCAAGAGCGAGGGCGTGCGCGGTTATCGTTTTTTTGCAAAAGAAGTTGTTGTTATTTGCGGGTTTTTGTGCATTCAAACGGGCGGATGTAGTAGGCCGTTGCGTCGTCCGCCGCAGAGGTCCGCCCCGTCGGCGCGGCCAGCGGCCCGCGGCCATCGCGCTCTCGGGACCCGGGACGGACGGACAAACTCTCGAAAGCGGAGGCGTCCGTAGTCAAGTTTACGCGTTCGAATGACGACGAGGGATGTACTCGGAGAGCGTGGATACGACGGCGGGCCGTTGCTTCCGGCGCAACGGACGCCATGCATGGCTTCGTCGTATCGGGCCGGAGCAAGGTCCGTCGGGTTACCATTACGGATGCCTTCGGAGACTTCGTCGCTTTCGAGAAGCTCCAATTTCCAGCATCGTTCCTCGACTCGAACGAGCGAAGTCGTCGTTCCGTCGATCGGACGTCCCTTCGAAAAAGTCGAGACGAGTTCTCTCGAGGCCTCCTCTCGCAAGAAGTTCGCCGTCCGTCGCAATCCAGATTTCTAACGAGGGCGAGTAACGGAGCGAGGTCCCCGACGCACCATGGAGGGCATCAACATCCAGACCCTTCGAGAGCAGGTCAGCCAGAACGCCCGGCAGGTCGTCGACGACGCCCGGAAACATCGCTACGTCTCTCCCTACGAGGAGTGGACGTCCGACGAACTCCGCGACCTCCTCGTGCAGTACAAAATTCCGATACGAGACTCATCGAACGCCAGCCACGAGACCCTCGTTAGGATATGCGACACCGTCTTCGGCGCCGAGGCCGCCGAGGAGGAGAAGCAAAATATCAGACGGTACAGCATCGAGGACCTGGCGAGGATGGACGCGTGCGCGAGGGCGATACAGGGGGCGTTCTTGAGCAGGAAGGCCGCGAGGAGGAGGAGGCGGTCGCAGCTCTCGTCTCGGAATCGTGTTCATCGTCAGAATAGTCAGCGATCCTCCGTCGCGACGGGCGAAGGCGTCGATTACGATTGCGAAGAGGGCGGCGCGGACGCGGAAGGAGCCGAGTGGGACGACGGTGACGACTTTTCCGATTGCGACTACTATGGCGACGAACTCGACGAGGACGACGAATTGCGACGTCGCCAATCGATGCTCCGCCGCATCAACCAACGGGGCGACGACTACGACGAGGAGATCGAGGTTGCGTGGCGAAAGCCGTCGTGGAAGTTCGCGAAGCGATGCGAGGCCACGAATCGTCCTCATCGATCCGGCAGGTCGATGAAAAGGTACGATTGGACGAAGGCGACGAGCGGACGGCACTGTCACGCGGGCGGGTGCGGGGAGCAGCTCGACCTGTGGAACGAGGGCAGGACGAGCGAGTTTTCGCAGTTCGGGAGCGGCATCACCAATTACTTCAAGGTGAGCTTGGGATGGTATGGGTGTCTTTGATATCCGTGTGCACATGGATATCTCTTGGCACTGAAGAATTACTTGCGCCCGCGTGCACATCACACGCAGTTCCTGAAGTGGTGCGCTTGGGTCATGTCCATGCTCTCCGTGCTGCACCTGCCGGTGCTATTCATAAACGCCCTGGGCACGAACGATAAGATGGGTCTGTCCGTGAGCGCGGCCCTGACGACGTTCGGCAACCTCGGCAGCGCGGCGGACGTGGGGTCCGTCGACATACCCGGGTGCGACGAGACCGAGTTCCAGTTTGCGCACTGCGAGATTGGTAAGTTATTGGTAGAATGCCGTCGCAGTGGATCGATACTCCCAGCGTGGATTTCGGGTGTTTTTATCTCACTGCACTCATGATGTTCCAGAAAAGAACAAGCTCGCCATGGTTTACTCCTACATCGACGTCATTGGCACTATATTCTTCGTCGTGGCGTGGCTGTGGCTGAAAAACTTCGAGGCGAAGGAGTCAAGGGTACTGAACAGGTCGACGGTCACTGCCTCCGACTACACGATCAGATTGACGTCCGTCCCCGCCGACACGACCGAGAAGGAGCTGGCGATACACTTCGCGGAGCTCACCGGCCAGGCCGTCGCGGCGGTGCACCTTGCATTCAACAACGCCAGGGAGATCGACATGTACGTGCAGCGCGGCAGGGTGATGCAGAAGCGATACAACTGCGTGCAACGGATACGGTACGAAAAGACGATGAAGAAGGACAACCACGCCCGACGGAAGCGACTGAAGAAGCTCCTGAGGGAGCGCGAGGACATGACCATGCTCGTTCGCGAGAAGGACGAGAGGAGGAGCAAGGTGATACCCGAGTGCCAGAAGGCGATACAGGCGTTCGTCACGTTCGAGACGGAGGCGGGCTTCGTCGAGGCCATGTCGCAGTACCAGCTGAACTGGGTCCGGACATACCTCTGTTGCTATCCCGAAAAGCTCACGTTCAAGGGGAGCAGGCTGACGGTGGAGCAGGCGCCGGAGCCGTCGACGATCATATGGGAGAACTTGGAGTACTCGAGCTCCGGACGGTTCTTCCGAAAGTGCCTCACGACGAGCGTCGCCCTGCTCGCCATCCTCTTCTCCGTGCTCCTCACCTTCCTCGCGAGGGACTTCAAGAGCAAGGTCCTGATGAACGCCAGCATGCCGTGCCCCGACAAATTCTTCGATCAGGACCCCGAGTACCAGCTCGAGCTCGTGAAGAACGACCTGGACCTATCCCACTGCTACTGCTCCACGCTGAGTGCCACAGAGCAGTGGAATATCAACCAGTGCCACGATCATCTCATCACCACATCCCAGGCCACCGCCATGAGCTACGGCGCCGGTTTCATAGTCGTCTTCATGAACGTGTTCTTCACCTGGCTGATGGACAAGGCCGGCAAGTTCGAGAAGCACCAGAGCCTCGACAAGATGGACGAGAGCAACATGGTCCGGGTCTTCCTTCTCAAGTTCGTCAACACGGGATGCCTCGTGCTGCTGTACGGGCAGAAGTGGCTCCAGAGGCTGGTCCGCGTCCGCTTCGACGACGCCTCGGACTTCAACGTGGACTGGTACGCCACCGGCGGGACGAGTCTCATGATTGTCATGCTGATGAACGTCGTCTCGCCGCACGTGGGATCGTTCGTGGCATACTTCCGGCATCGGGCCAAGATACGCCGCCTGGAGAAGAACTTGACGAAAGATAAGGAGACGAAGGATTCCCATCGCGTGTGGTAAGAGCGGCGATAATGTGCACGGACGACCCGCTATATGATATATATATATTCTTTGTACTCATGTTCGGCGCTACGAACACTTCCCTGCCACAGGTACACGCAAGAGGAACTCAATGCCTTCTACCTCGGTCCTCCATTCAAGCTGAATTACCGTTATTCTCAGGTGCTGGTCACCCTCTACGTTTGTTGGATGTACACCATCTCAATGCCACTGATGCCAGTATTCGGCGCAGTGTCCTGCTATTTATCCTACTGGGTGGACAAGTTCCTCTTCTGCAACTTCTATCGGACCCCACCTAGGTACTCCGACGAGATGGGCAAGAGGTGCACTTCCCTTCTTGGCTACTTGGTGGTGGTGCACTTGGTGATGAGCATGTGGATGATGGGTTGCGAGGAAATCTTCCAGGGCGAGCCCCTCTCGGGAAGACAATACCCACCTGGAGTCAAGCGACCACCATCATCATTCGGGGATATGCTGGCCAAGAAACACCTCTTCCCCATGATCATGGCACTGTTGATATTCGTGATAGCAATGCTTCTTTCCAACGTCTCGTCGCAATTCATCAGGAAGTTCTGCGGATGCCTACGATGCCTGACTTGCAGCAAGGGGAACAAGGTCAACAATTTGAGGAAGAGCATGAACACCGTCCAGGTCAACTACTCCAGTGCACGCGAACGCGAAATTATCAAGGGACTGTCATCGTACAACATCCTCCAAAACCCCAAGTACCAAGAGGCATTCGCGATAACTCCGGAATTCGCTGCCACCCACAACAGGGTGACCTCCATACGTGGTTACAACACCAAAGAGGGCGAACTCGCGTTGGAAGAAAGTTACTAGAGATATCCTGAAATATTAACAATGTACATATCAATACGGGGGAAAATCCCGTGCAATATATTCATGTCCTCTCTGTAATTTATTATAGTCAAACCATAGCCTCTCGTCCATCCCAGCGAATATTAAACAACTGTAGTGGTACGTTAGTGGCCTTTCCCAAGAAATTGTCTCAAAAATTTACACGATATTTGCATCGTGCTTCTTCGCTGTCGGCCCCTCGGGGTTCGCCAGTCTTGTATCAATGTCAAGCGTGTGTCTATCCCTCCTCGCCCTGATCTTGAACACGCTCTTCGACCTCCGCGCCTTGATCTTCTCCACGTCCTTGCCCCCCACCTCTCCCTCGCTCATGAAGTCCTCGCCCTCCGCCGTCCAAAATTCCAACTCCTCGTTCATCACCTCCAATATCCGTTCGAAGGACGGCCGGGTCCTGTGATCCGCGCTCCAGCACTGGCTCATCAGCAGGCTCCAGCTCTCCGGCCAGCTCGGGTCCGGACTCGGCCTGTATCCCTTCCCCACGACCATGTCGGCGTGCATCTTGCACGAGTACCCCGAGTACGGTACCGACAGCGAACACAGCTGCCAGAACAGTACCCCGAACGAGTACGCGTCCACGGAGAGGGAGTACGGCATATTCTTGGCCACCTCCGGGGCCATGTACCGCAGGCTCCCCGTGTTCCCCGTGAGGTTGTACTGCTCGTCGTCCGTCCTGTCGGCGTTCGTGACGCGCTTGGCCAATCCGAAGTCGAACATCTTCAGCTCCCCCTCCGAGTTGAATCCCACGTTGTCCGGCTTGAGATCGCGGTAGACGATGTCCTGCTTGTGCAGGTAATCCAACGCGCTGGCTATGTCGCGCGCGACCTGGAAGCGCTCGAGCCAGATGCGGTGGAGGACGTGGGTCTTGCCGCAGCAGTAGCCGATGCAGGGGCCGAGCCAGTATCCCATGCTGATGCCCACGTCCTTGCGCCAGACCTTGAGCTTGTGATCCAGGGTGGACACGAGCCGGTCCAGTATCACGAAGTATCGGGATTCCAGGGGGTCGGAGTTGGCGTGCCCCCGGAGCGAGAGTATGTGGGGATGGTCGAGGGCGGCGAGGAATTGCGCCTCCACGGCGAGGTCGATTATTCCCTTGTTGTGCTCGTCCTCGGGCAGGTCCGGGCGAAGCGTCTTGAGGACGTATTGCTGGGAGGGGGGCTTGCCGTTGGGCGCCGCGCCGCCGTCCTCGGACTGCTGGAAGGTGGCCGCGAAGGCCTTGCGGGAGGCCGACTCGGCCTCCCCCGTGTCGTAAATTTCCTGCAGCCTCACGTTCCTGATCTCGTGGACGAAGCTGAATCCCCCCCGACCTATGATGTCCCCGAGGACGACCTCCTGGAACGCCAGGGCGGGCAGGTTGGCGGACCCGCCGTCGTCCTTGTTCAGCGACGACATGCTGCGTATGTCGTAGTAGTGCTGGAGCAGCGTCGGGTGCAAGCGCGCGGCGTAGTCGGCGACGGAGGAGTGGGAGGCGGAGGATGAAGCCTCCGCGTGGAGAGGATGGACTGTTGCCGGGACTTCGTCCTGGGTCGTCGACTGCTGCTGCTGCTGCTGCTGCTGTTCCTGTCCCTCCGATTCGAACGCAGGCTGCTCGGCGATCGGCGACGGCGGATCCTGCTCGTGGTCGGCCAACAAAGGCTGCCCCTCGTCGTCGTAGGCGAAGCCGCTGGGCGACCTGAGGTGCTGGGGCTGGGTGAAGGAGGACCTGTGGCGAAGACGCAATCCGGACGAGTTGGGCGAGGCTATCATGTGCGGCGATATCACCTCCTGCTGCAGCCGATCTTCACCATGTTGGTGGACCAAAAGCATTGCCGATTGCCGTTCGGAAAGCAAATTTCAAGCAAGGCAAAGCAAGGCGAAATTCAAGATGCACCGAGCGAAACGATGACCAAGATTTATGTCTCTATTGAGCTTCATTGGAGAGAAGATTTCAAGCAAATATTGGACGGAGAAAGTGGCATGCCAGCAGTGTGTTTACGTGATACTCCGACGATTCTGGAAGTCTACTCCGACGATTTTGGAAGCTTGCAACGAGAGCTTTCCCGCCACAGCCGTTCCCGCCATTCCCCATTGCCGAGGCCAAAAGTCAGAAGTGTCCGTCAAGCAAAAGTCAAAAAAGCGTCGCGTCAGTATCGTAGCGTCAGGCGTCAGCCGCCACTGCCAGTGCACACAGAGAGTGATTACACTCATACAACCTGCTGCTCGATACCATGAATCACTTCTCTTGGTTCATCATCGGCCTGCTCTCTTCCTGCTCCGTCGAGGGTCTCAGCCTCGGCCCTTCGACGACTGAGCCGCCGTCGACCCGGAGGGCGGCCCTCCGGAAGGCGTCGTTCGGCATCGCCGCCGCCGCGGCACCCTTCCTCGCAAACGTCGACGCCGCCCGCGCTCAGTCAGATGCCCAATTCGTCGAGGTGGGGAGGCAGGAGAAGCCTCCCAACGGGGAGACTCCCTTCTCCACCCTCTCTAACGGGGTGCAGGTGAAGGACTTTCGCGTGGGGAGCGGCGCTGCGGTGCAGAAGGGCTCCAAGGTGGAGCTGACGATGAAGGGACGTCTGCTCAACCTCAACGGAGTGAGTTCATCGTTTTGGTATTGTACTGAAACAGGGCGTGAAAAAAGTTATGATGTAACATCTACCACCGAATGACCACATCGCAGGTTATCTTCTACGACACCAAATCCAACGATCCGAACGGCTTCGGGGAGGGCACCCCCCTCCTCTTCACCGTCGGCGACGGATCCGTCCTGCCGGGCCTGGAGAGCGGCATCGTGGGCATGACGAAGGGCGGCATACGCAGGATCATCGTTCCCGAGGACGTGGGATACGGAAAGTTCCCGGGGCTGGAGCCGCAGCCTTTTACGGAGATGGAGAGGAGGGCGCTGGATTCGGTGATTAAGAATCCCCGGAGGGATCAGACTGTCTTGTTCGACGTTAAGGTCGAGAGGGTCAGGTAGTCATCTTTTGTGTGCCGATGAGTAAGGGAATAGACTCTGACATTCAGAGTTTGGGTATGGCCTGCTTGCTGCGACAGAATGCTCTTTATGTAGCGTTTGGTTTGTCATGATATGCAGTTCAGATTATGGTTCAGATGATTGGGCAAGGCAATTAAACAATTATAACACGTTTAAGACAAGTAACACGATGCGTTCCTTTCGACGTCCATTTCGTCAACGTCTTCATGCTCGTCCTCCTCGCCGGGGGCGCTGTTGCCATCATTTTTGCAGGTGCCAAACCTGCCGTATTCGCCGGACAGACAGTGGAAGTCGTCCGGCTGCTCGATCGGCGCGAGGGCGACGATCGATCCATCGTCCCTTTCCTCATTATCTTTCGGAGAGGATGACGATGACGATGAAGCGCCGCTCTGATCCTTTTTGGCACGTTTGCGCTCTACGTCCGCGTGCTCCTCGTAGAACGTGCAATCGCGGTCGTCTCCGGAGTCGTACGGAGGCAACAGGACGTCTATGACGCACGCGCCGTTGGGACCGGCGACGAAGGCGTGACAATTACCCTCGTGGGGATAGAGGACGGTCACGTTCGGTGCGGAGATGGTCACTCGAGGGGTGCTATTTCCGTCGTCTTCTTCCGGGCTCGGTTGTGATAGCTGGACGCCCATGGGCTTGTGGTTGGGCTTTGCTCGCAGGATATCATCCATGTCATTGTCTTCGAGGTCGTTCTCGCTCTCCTGGTATGATAAGGCCCTTGACACGAAGTCGCGGATCTTGGTGAACGAACTCTTAATCGAAGGCGACGGGGTCTTCTTGCTGCCACCGCGGGTACTTCTATCGTGATTTGAGTTATTGCCGATGTCGTTCTCACTCTTGCTCGGCAGAACGTCGTAACTCTTCACCTTCAGCTCTCCATACAGAACCCTCGATATGACGACCATATCAGGATGATCGTGCAGCGGTATCTCGGCGTTGGGCGGGAAGACGAATATGCCCACGGAGTATTTTCGCGGGACCTCCTTCACGTGTAGGTATCGGACGATGTTCCCCCCCTCGTCCTTGTAACGGGGCGTGACTCTATCGTGTATCGGAGGGACGGTGAGTCCTGATTTGGGATCGAGGACGGCATATCCAGGTCGGTTCTTCGAGGGATTGAGCGATAGGAGGGCCACGGCATCAAGGGACTCGAGCTCCTTGATCAACGGCATGACGGCCTTTTTGAGCTCGGTCGAGGTATGTTTCCCGAGATCCATCCGGACTGAGGAGTCGGTGTTTCCGGACATCTCGGAGAGGGATCGGGATGGCTTCCGTTTGGTACCGGCCGAGACATCATTGGCCGCGTGACCACTAAGGGCGAACAGGCCATCGGAGACCCGACTCGAAGTCTTGAGGACCTTCTGCAGCCCGCCGTCGTTCACCATGGTCTTGACGCACATGGAGGAGATTGGAATTTCTGTACGAGAAATGGCAAGAGCGAATTAATATGTCGCTACCGAGCCGCCGACGCTCTCAAGTCCAGCTGCCAATGTTGTTCACCACCCGATGGCACCTTTCATACAAAATATGAGGAGAGATGAGTTTGGGATGCTCGTCTCACACAATGTTGCTCATATGACATGACCGTAGACTCACATTCGAGCCAGCTGCAGGGCAACGCTTTCTTCGACTGCTTCAACCAATGATGGTGTATGTTTCCATCAACGAGGAGGCTGCACGCTGCCGCCAGCTCCGTCCCGATTCCAGACCAGAGCTCTCATTCAATCAATTCAATGCTGCAACCAAAATGCGACGCCATGGCTTCTCCTTCGACGGTCGACGCGATCGGGGCTCGGGTTGGTCGATTTGCCACGGCTCGCGTTGCATTTTTTCATATTTTCATGTGCTGCCTGCTGCCGCTGCCGGCGCCAAGCTTGCGCCAAGCAAGCTGTTGAAATGCGCGCAGCTGACCTCGCTCAATCAGCTACTAGCTGACGCGATTGTGGGCATGGTGAGAAAACGCAAAATGTCCTTGTTATGTATCTGAAGGGGTTAAAGGTATCGCTGTGACAGTATGCGTCGTACTATGAGTCTTGATAGAACACGAACGCTATTTTATACTAATTCCATAACAGGATGATAATAATTACATAGGCTAAATAATGGCGTCAGTGGAGCAGCCGATATGAACACGTCATCAAGTACGCCACTTTTTGCAATGCCTCACATTCAAATCGTTCACACGCGCGCTTTTCTCGCTCCGACGTACGGACGCCGCCGCCCGCCGCCGCAGCGCCGAGAACCGAGAACCCGCGAACAACTAAAACTCGACAGCATCGCATATCGCATGGTCATGGTCGGAGCAGCGCGGATGGGATCGAGCATTCGCGGCACTCTCTCTAGCGTCGCGGACGATCATCGTCGCGAAGGATGACATCGTCCGGCAATGACGATCCGACGTCGCGGGAACGGCCGTCGCCGCCTCGATCGCCGTCGTCGGCCCCCCACTGCGACCGACCCCTCTCCCGCGCCTCGCGGCAATTATTCCGTCGCGACTCATCCCGCATCCTGCTCCATTACTTCGGGGGGAGGGGCCGCGACGCACCCTGGCGACGATCCGTCGAGGGCGGGGGCGACCCCGGAGCGGACGGGCGGGGGAGGAAGCGCGAGGGGCTGTCCCTCGTGGATCGTCCCGACGACGGCCTGACGGACGAAGAGTGGAGCGCGTTGCTCGGCCATGCGATCGACGAATCGATGCCGGCCGGCGCCGCCGCCGCCGCCGCGGGCGAGGGACGCGAAGATGCGACGTCGCCTCCGATCTGTCCCCTGCATCCCAAGCACGACGCTTTGCTGCGGGCGGATCTCGATTCTTTTCTGTTGCATCGTCGATATCGGACGGGGTCCAACAGATTCGGCTCGTTGACGCTGCCGCTGTCGGGAAGGGCGGCCCGGGCGGCGCTCTGGCTCGAGGAGCGCGAGGTCTACCGGACTCGCGGCCAATACGTGCCGCCGAAGAGGGCGAATCAGCAGCAGGGCGGGAATTCGGTCTTCCTGTTTCAATGCGGCATCTGCGAGAAGACCTTCGTTTCGCGGTATTACCTCGACAAGCACATGGAGGAACACCACCACGATCACCACCGCGACCACGATGTCGAAAACGAATTGGATTCGTTCGACGATCGCAAAATTTGTCCGGCCGACCGCCTGTGCGAGGCGCTGGGGGGCGTCCCCGCGTGCATGGAGATGATGGAACGGATGTCCCCGTACTACGGACGGGGGATGCTCGCGGGGAAAGAATATCGCGCTCCTCCGGAGGGAGAGTCGTTCCTGTCGTCGTCGATTCATTCCCTGATGTCGCACGTCTACGGAGACGACGACGATGATTTGGATGATGACCAGTCTGATGTGGAGGGTGGGGAAGAGCGACCACGGCAAAAAATACCGAAGCGCCTAAAGGTGGAAGATTTTGATACGATGGTCAAGANAAAAATACCGAAGCGCCTTAAGGTGGAAGATTTTGATACGATGGTCAAGAATGTCGGAGATTTGCGCCAGAAGGCTTTGGCGAGGAACAAGCTGTTGAGGCGATCACTGTTGCACCATCGAAAGTGGCAGAAGAGAGGATCTAAGGGTTCCAAGGAAGATGAACAGACCATTTCCACTTTCGTGGACAGAGTCCTGAAGACGGACCGAAATGAGTTTGAGAGTGTTCTGCATCTGACTCCTCCGTCATCCTCCTGCGATGACGTCGAAATGGAACGACTCTTCGGTCTGTGTAGCAAAATGATGCACACCTGTTTCGGGGGGTACACTACTTCGGAGGACTCGGAAACCACCACCAACCACGACCTCGTGACCGACCTCGTATCCCAGGTGTGCGAGCCCATGCACTGCCATCACAAACTCCACGCCATGGCGGGACACGATCATCGTCACGTGCTGCACTCGAACGACGAATGGGACGAGCATCACTCGTACGAGCTGGGATTTTACGGCTGGATTGTGGTGGCGGCGATAGTCTTGTTTTATCTATGCACTTATCTCGGTGGATTCGACGACAATGAGGATCTCCCGCAGCGGCGGCAGAAGAAGAACATTTAGCTTTTGCCAATGCTTGGCATACCCTATTATACGCGGAGCCTTAAAGCTTCAGGTGCAAATCATAATATTCCTCTTCGCAATTTCATATCAATTCGCCCAGCCTTGTACGCTAGAACCCCAGCTGCAAATCATAATGATTGCATTGGTTGGTACTATTCATGGGCATCATACTAATACTTGGCCCGCGCTGCTGCAAATAGCATGATTATATTAGACACATTTACCACTTCAAGACTATCGAGTTCCAAAACATCAAGAGAATATGTAACTTTCTGCATGTGAGAGCTCCGCCTACCAACCATAGCATTATCACCCCTCTCATCTTCGTAGCAATCTCTGATTGTAAGGTACATACTATCAACAAAAAGCATACCAGGTGTCCTGATAGGTCCTGATCTTATCGTTTTCTTTATACAGCCGCAATACGCCTGTTCATTTTTCCACAGGTGCCCTGATAGGTCCTGATCTTATCGTTTCCGCATTTAGATTGAGGCTGATTGAGTACCGAGACTCGCCAACCGACTTTCGAAGGCGATAAATACTAAATACCAGATTCTAGAGTATGGCTGGCTTCATTTGGCCGCAAAAGGTATGAGGTAGGAGGGGCGGGATGGACAGTGGAGATGGAGCAATTGAAGTGAGATGGAGCAAATCAAAAACATGCTGTGAAGCACCTATGAAGTGGAAACAACTGTGTATCACATGCATTTATACTAACTGCACTATGTAGGTACCTTGGACTTCATAATTATACAGGTTCGAGCTATTTTTTAATCCATCGTTGCCTGTGCTCTGTACTCATCCATATCCATCGTCATAGGTCAACCACGATCATCCTACCCAACCGAACTCACTTCTTCGATCCATGGTGTGACGGCGACGCCAATCTCCTCAGCCTCGGTATCTCCTCGTCCAATATCCTCTGCAACTCATCCACCTCGCCCTTCCCCACCGACGGGAAGTCACCCAACCCCGTCCTCCACAGGCTCATCCTTAGCGGATCCCGTACCCGTGCCCACACGCTCGCGTAGTACTCGTCGGCGTCGGACACCTCCTGGGGATGCGTCCGTTGGAAGCTAGCGCTCAATTCCTCCACGGACGTGAGCTGTTCCTCGACGTCCTTAAGCTTGGAGGAGTTGAACCAGTGCATCCCGCCGACGCCGAGGACGGTCGCGGCGACCACCCCCCCCGTGAACTGGGGGGGCACGCCGAGGTGCATCCCCAGCCCGGCCAACGTCGCACCGATTATCGCCGACGCCGACTCCTGCACGCGATTTTCCCACAGCCTCCTGGAGTACCGCTTGCGCACGTCCTCGGCCACCACGGCGTGCATCAGGAGGAGGTGGACCGAATCGTGGAGGTTGGTGATGACGTTGTCCACGCGCCTCTTCGGCGCCTTCATCACCTCGGCCAGGACGTCGTCCCTCGTCTGGTGCAGGTCCGCCAGCGCCCGCTCGTCCAACGCCTCGGTCGTGGAGATGTCCCCCCCCTCCCCCGTCGATCTGCCGTCGTCGATAATGCCATCATCCCCCTTCTTCTTCTTCTCCACGGGGAGGCACATGGTGAAGATCCTCGGCAGATCCTTCCGGGGTATGACCTTGCTCAGGTTCCAACAAAGGCTGCCGTACGCTCGCGCGAAGTCGTGTATCTTCTTGAACTGATCGGCCTTGTTGAGCACTATGAGGAGCTTGTGATCCATCCCCCCCAGCGAGTGCAGGAGTATCGAGAGCGTCTCCCCGGTGGTCCCGGGTTTGTCGGGATCGAAGAAGAGGAGGACGACGTCGGCCCGCTCGGCGAACCAGCGCACGACTCCCTGGAAATCGTACCCCCTATCCATGTTGTTCGCTCCTCCGGATCCTCCACCTCCGTTGTGATGGCTCGAGGACATGCCCCCGCTGCTCACCGGGCTGTCGATCATGCCCGGGCTGTCTATGATCATGAAACCGTCGTTCCGTATCCCCTCCCTCACTTTGAGCTGCGCGTGATGCACGAGCGTGGGTCCGAACTGACGCAATCCCTCGAAGCCGATGTCGGGATCCCCCACGAGGGCGGGGCCGTCCTGATCGACGTCACGGGGTCCGGGAGCGATGACCGTGAAGCAATCGTCGGTGGGGGCGACTCCGGCAGTCTGGACCTTCCGGCCGATGACGTAGTTGACGAAGGACGATTTGCCGCTGGAGTGGTTCCCCACGAGGAAGACGAAGGGGAGGGAGGTGCCTCGGTCGGATTTCTTCGCGAGGGGTCCGCCGAGGGAGGCGTTGAGGGGCATTATGGAGGAGTGGAGGTCGGAGGTTTGGGAGATTATGGACTGTTGGACGGAGGGGCTGATTCCGCTGCTCTCGCCGCTGCCGCTACCGCCCTCCTCCTCTCTTCCGGAGCCGCCGCCGACTACCTTGTCGTCATTTCCTTCGCCGTTGCCGCTGTTGGGCGGAGAGGGCTTGGACCAGTTCCAGGTGGACGAATGCCTGACCGATCCGGTCCACGAATGGTGGCAGTCATCCCACCATCGGCGTCGCGAGGACGGATGCGACGGAACGTACGAAATGCTCCCGATCGGCGCGGCCGCCGCGATGACCGCCGATGAACCGCGGGCGGCCGCGGTAGCACTCGCGCCCGCCAGCCTCCTCGCGGAGGCGTCGACGAGGCCGCGATATCTCAGCATGGTGGCGTCGTTGGTCGTTGGTTCTGCCTCGCGGCGCGACAACGACGACCCGATTTTATTTTGTGGCCAAAGCAAGCCAAAGGAGCCACTCTCATTTTTCCTCTTCGGCGGAAAAGGATCCATAAAGATCGGACACAAGATGGGCACGATATTTCTCGGATCGGACATAAATATCGGATACAATGGTGAACACGTCATCGTTGAATCTGCGGCTGACACCAAAAAAAGTGACACCGACACCATGGCGATGAATCACAACCTACCTAGATATCTCACTGAAATCCTCCTCCCTCCTCCGCCCAGCCGACGACGACGCCGTCGCCCGCATACATTTGATTGAGTGTAAGAGGAAGATGGTTCGACCAGTAGTAGCGCTCGCCGCGACCATCGCCGCCGCGTCGTCGGTCTGCGGCTTCGCCCCGCCCTCCGTCGGCGTCGTGAGCCAAATCCAGCGCGACGATAGTGGGTTCCGATCGAGATCCACCGCCCTCAACCAGGAGAAGAAGAAATCCTCCACTGGAATCGATCGAAACGTGTCCAACAAGCTCCTAGCCGAGACCATCGCGCCCTTCCGGGGGCTGCGCCTCTTCCTCTACGGATCGGCCGCCAGCGGTGCCTTCGTGGGTGGGCTCATCACCCTCTCCGGCGTGGCCGCGGCCATGAACGGTTTGAGGGACGACGTCGACTTCGACGCCGAGTACCTCAACCTCGCCATCGACTTCGGGGCCGTGGCCGTGTTCGGCGTACTCGCGAAATTCGACCTCGACAAGGGACGGGAGCTCGACGAGGCCGTGGAGGCGAAGGTCCAGCGGAAGAAGGCCCAGAAGAAGGTCGCCGCCGTCATGCGCGAGAGGGAGGGCCGACTCAAAAACCTCGAGGTGGACGTCAAGGTCACCGAGGACGGCGGGACGCGACGCGCCCCCGTGGGGGTGATGCAGGAGAAGGCGAGGCAGCACGTCATCCTCGTCGCGGGGCCCGGGCGGGCCATCCGCGACGCATTGAGGGGGGCGCAGCTGAACAAGGTGAACTTCGCCATGACGAACATCCTCGTGGTGCCCTATGAAACGGGCGTCGACGTCGCCGAGAGGGCGGCGAGGCCCGACGGCGGGGGATTCGGCGACGCGCGTCCTACCTACGAGACGCAATCCTACGTGGCCGATCCGGTGGGAGAGGGGTGGGAGGAGTTCGTCGAGGCCGAGATGGCCACGGCCGTCGAGCAGGCGGGGGAACAGGTGCGGGAGGAGGGGATGGCGATCGTGATAGCGAACGACGGGAGGGTCATTAGGAGGGGGGTGGGGAGGGTGCCGTGGAGGCAGATGGTGGACGAGCTGGAGGAGGCGGTGACGGGGGAGGAGAAGGAGGGCGGCGTTCCATTTTTGATGAATTTCATCGAGGAGTAGAGGGGGGTTGGTGTCTTTGTAATGGGCATGGTCGCCAAGTGGAGTCTGAGTGTGAGGTCCTGTCTGAAGGTGGACAGGGTTCAACACTGACCATCAGTCCCCGTCTGACTGAAACGTGACATTGGTCACAGTTGTTCTTGGGATTGAGGGGAATGATGTGTTGAACCAAGCAGGTTGCAGGGAATTCTGCATGATAGAGAGGAAATGCCAGCTATCTCTCCTTTTGGTATATTTCGCGCACAGAACAGAGTTCGGTCATAGAGAAGGAATAATACTGTGGCATTGAATGGCTCATACTGTGCAATACAATAAATATCACACAAAGAACATCAGTCTCGTCCGATTTGTATGAAAGAAGTTATCACCGCAGCAACTCTGGTGTTTAGAGCTTTTTGATCACTTGATCTTCGTCTGGATATCCTGGCTGTACAATCACTGTCGCTCGGCACAAGCACATTCAAGCATGCTGAGCCGCACATGTGTGGTATCTGGAAAAAAGTATTTCTCTCCATAGTTGTTATCTGAGTAAACGCAGTATCTATAAAACTGGAGTCGATACTACGATGCAGTTTATCCTATGATGAATGGTTCAGCTCTGGTTTTGGCGTCGCGGCATCACGATACGCCACTGGCACTGGATGTCGGGCGACATCCCTGGACAAATGTAATTCTATGGAGAGCGTGGTATTGTTCTTGAATGATCTGATCCATAGAAACTGAACTCTTGACAAATACTCGGTGTACTCGGGTGTTTTGACATCTTGACTTTTTCGGCGCGTGTCAAGACGCTTCGCTGCGTGGGCAAAGTCAAAGCTGGGAAGTGATGGTTGCCGCTATGTCAAAACGTATGGCCGCATGGCGAAATCAAAGCTGGGAAGTAATGGCAACTTTTTCTCCTTCTCCGCTGCCCAGGAACCCCAGGAACCCACCCAGGAACCCAGTGGGAAATCCTCCGCCACCACGAAGGTAGAATTGCTGGTCTTTATCAGTAAAACTCCAATCAATCATGCTCATAATAACTTGATTCTCTTCAATCCCTGCACTGGGATCTGCATGAGGGCTTCGCGTCAGACACTCCTGCAATTCATGGTCAATCACCTTGGAGTGATAGTCAAACGTCTGAGCCCAATTCCCTTCTGCATCTTTGCATGTGTTGGTAACGGGCATTGCATAGTATGGATCTTCTCCATAGCCATAGATGACCTCGACACACCTCCCAGGGCGACGTGACATTCCAATAGAATGTCTGTCAGGATTATACCTCCAGAGTTGATTAGGATCGTTGTCATCACACTCAGCCTGGATCGAAAGACTAGTTTCAGAGTTGATCAACAATATACTCCATGCCACAGTTGAACTAGGAAGCTTACCATGAAGAGCTTTTCGATCTGAGCATCATAGCCTGGTAGTTCTCCATAGGATTGCAAGCACAAACCACTTGGAGCCTGGAGGAGAGTTTCAGGTCCTGGTGTAGCAGCTGGGCTTGGAGCTGGCATGGGAACTGGTGTTGAAGGACGATTGTAGCGGCAGCACAAGTTCCCTGGGCAATTTCTTCCATCAATGTTTCCAGCACCTGCAAGTTCTGATCCTCCGATCCCGAATCTTCCACACGTGCAAGAGGGCTCAACTCCAGGGTTGTACTCGAAGCCAACTCAACCACCTTCCATGTAAAATCTACTCGCATACAACTACAGATATATCAAGATGTAACTGGAACAGGCTGCAAGACAATATGATAATGTGGGGAGAATAAGCCCTTTAATAATATTATGAAACCTGATCTACCTGCCCCCTATCCTCCGAATCCGATACCGTTATCTACTATGAAACCTGATCCTCCTATAACAATCCACCCCTTACCACAACCAATATTCTCCCCTGCCTACACAGTTTCTCACTACTTCGCCTTTCCCCCTTTCTTTTACATCGCACGAGCGGAATTTTTATATCTTTTCGTGTCACCAGACTTCCATTGATTGAAACACACTTGAACCCCGAGCGTTCACATGAGCCGCACCATTGGTAAAAAAAAGGACAAACCTATGAGCGTCCCTCTCGATAAGCTTGCTTGATTTGAGGCGAAAGGTCAACTTGATGCAAGTTAAGAAACTTCAAGTTGATGACGATTGTAGCGGTAGCACACTTTCCCTGGGCAATCATATCCGTTCGGATATGCTTTCATTCCTGCACTTGCAATGTGATCGTAAAAATTGATTCCAGTGAACCATCCACCACACCTGCAAATCCATTGAGCTCCAGGGTTGTACTCGAAGCCAACATAACCAAACCTCATTATGTCAGCTAGGCACTGAGAAGCACAAGCATCCAGTGAATCTGCACTATCATGCCTCGCGGTACTCTTAAAATCATAACCTCCTGAATTCAGGCAGCAACCATCCCCCACGAATGTGTAGCCATCAACGGCTGCAGGTTCAGGGACAGGCGTAGGAGCTGGGGTGG
>JALLBE010000309.1:0-23143 GCA_036939795.1 Thalassiosira mediterranea
GACTACACAACTGGATAACTTCAGGCTTGCTAGATTAACCTACTGTGATCTACCAAGTAAAAAGACTGCACCCCCATCAAAACATCAAGCTAGTTTGCAATTATCGCGAAATCAAATGGTCGTCTTGTGACGCAAAACACAATCGTGACGAATGACGTTCAGCGATTCAATTGCTACAGTATCTACGATATGATACGTAGCCACAATCGCCAATTGATGATTTGTCAATTGACGGGTCAGGAGTCGACCCAAACTGGTACTGCTTTCATCTTCTTTACTTTCATCTCCTTCAAAATTTTTATCAGTTATGTCTATGAGCAATACCTTGAAACATTGTTGCAGCACCACGTGGTTTGTCCAATTATTGATCACTCATTTGTGCATATTTTTAATCAGTTCATGTCCATTCTGGATCTGAACCATCTAATAATGTTGAGACAGCCTGGGCTAATTGACACCTTTCTCTTAGCAAATTTATTGACGTTAGTGATGTCTTTCTTTTTCTTCCACAAGGTTGTGCATGCCTTCACTCTCCTTGAATGTTGCTGAAGGTATACAGCTGCTATTGACCATAATGAAGTATGTTATGTTGCAACTTGCCCAAGGAGAGGATTTCCTGTATGTTGTGCGCAGTAAGTTGTACCTGGAGTAGATTGTAACTCATCCTCTTATGACCATGTACTAAAGTTTAAAACAAAATGACACATGAGTAGACATGAAATATGTATATGTTTCATTTTTATGGGCACAAAAGCCTCATGTAGAGACCAGCAGATGCTTGCACAATATCATACACCAACTAGCTGGGCAATTTCTTCATCTTTTTATGTCACAGAGGTATAAAAATTTACAATCACAAAGCACCATTCAAACCCTTGATTTAAACACGAGATTCACAGCTCAAACAAGCCCAGGATTGAATGCTGTTAGCATGGTGGACAGCCGCTTCAGATCCATGGGGGCAACATTTTTCATTTGATTTCATATTCTTTTACACACGAATTATTTCTAATAATGAATGAAGAGAGGATTTGGGCTGTTCAAACAACGCAGACACACACTGGTAGCTATCCATCATGGTCAACTATGACTTCGTTGTCACTTTCATCAACCCAGAAGGGAGACAAACGGGCCGGCTGCAATTCTGGTCACCGTTCTGGCGTTGGGGTTGGCCAGCTTGTTTCGGTCTTTGTAACAGCTGGCAATATGTTGCTGCATAGATTTGAATGCAACAGGTGAAATAGATTTAGCAGTGGATATATGGTGGTAGTAGAGTGAAGCAAGTGAACAAAAAATAGAGTCTCACTCTTCCACATTGGAGACAACCTCCAGCTTGCTTGGCTCATGGCCACTTGCTTCACTCCCAATCTCAAGTTGTGCACTATCAAGATCCAACTCCATTTCTGTCCGAGTCTCCAAATCTTCGTCTACCGGTGACAAGGTGCTATACGGAGAGCATATTGTTCATGAGCATGAATTTCATTAAATGTTGGAACTTCAATGCGGGTACACGGAAAATAAACAATGCTTACGGCGAGAAAGTTGGGGACATCGTAGGGCTGAAACTGGGTGCTAATGTAGGGTACATAGTTGGGGCAATCGTTGGGAACGTTGTAGGAATTGTTGTGGGGCTGATAGTGGGGCCTAGTGAAGGGCTGATTGTAGGGCTAATCGTAGGACCTATGGATGGGCCCAGTGTGGGACTCAGCGTAGGCGACAACGTGGGGAACTCTGTGTCAGGTGTTGGCTCCTGTGTGGGGCTCAACGTTCTGGGCGATATCATGTTGCAGCACAGTGAAAGGGATTAGAAAAGTGAAATAACTTCCTCATTTCCCTTCCGAAAAAGCAAATAACATGTTTAGCGACCGCCACCATTAACTCACGGGAACAATGTTGGAAGAGGCGCTGGAGCATAAGTGGGCTCGAGGGAGGGGCTTAGAGTTGGATACAGCGTTGGAAGTAGTGTCGGCTGCAATGTCGGAAGCAATGTCGGAAGCAGGGTAGGCTCCGAGGTTGGCAGAAGCGTGGGCAAGAGCGTAGGATAGGCAGTTGGCAGAATCGTTGGTTCCATAGTCGGGTACAGAGTTGGTTCCAGGGTAGGAAGTTGCGTTGTTGGAATCAACGTGGGTTGCTCTGTTGTGGGAATCAATGTGGGTTGCTCTGTGGTGGGCTCGTAGGTAGGAAAGTACGTAGGAACGTACGTCGGCGCGCAAGTGCAGATCTTGATCATCCCACTCCATGAGTCACCCCATGAATTTCCACCCCATGGCCCCCATGCGCCGCCTCCCCATGCAGGTTGCATTCCGTCTAACCCACCTCCCCAAGTAGAAGAGCCTCCGCTCTTTCCTGACTTTCCGCCACCGCTGAGTCTCCTACCTCGCCTGTATGGCCCACCAGTCCAGGCGGGACCTCCCCAGGAAGGTACTGGTGCAGGTACATAAGTGCAAGGACACTTATTTGGTTCCTTCCACGCGGACCCACCACTCCAGCCCCAGGAATCACTGCCAGGTTTCCCGCCTGAGTCTTTGCCTGACTTGCCACCTCCCGACCATCCAGGGGAAGACCATCCAGGCTCATAAGTGACAGACGAATGTCGCTTATGGTTGCCCCAGCCACCGCGACCTTTGTTCCTTCCATTGCGTTTGTTTCTGCCTCGTTTCCTCGCTCTGTTCCTATTCTTTTTCCTCTTGCGGCCCTTCTTCCTGCCACCACCGCGTCCATAGTTGGGTTTCATATTCTTTGTTTCCCAAGCCTGATTGAAGCTGGTTAGGAAGTGAGAAGTTACACTGTTGGTATCCACACCACCTGGGCTACTGCTTGAAGTTACATCACCTGTAGTGTGCGATCTGGCTTTCTTCTTCATTGCGACAGTTTCCTGTGTTCGTTCCTTCACCACATCATTGCCACCATTATGCTGCCAGCCATGGTCAAGGTTGTCACGTTGCATGCCCTTTTTCGTTCTTCCAGCGCGGATACTATCTGCACCTCTGCCACCTCCTCTGCCATTATCGTCTCCATTTCTGTTTGCATCCCCCCCCCCTCTTTGATTCCGGGCTATCATGTTGCCCCCACCACCGCCAGCGCCGACGCCACCACCACTGGCTTTCTTTTTCCTGGTCTTCCTACTGAATAGTACTCGCTCGGATGTTTCGTCTTGTCCCTTCAGCCGGGCCAAATCTCCTTCCCATGGAGCCCTGGCTGCATCGTTTGATATTCTGTCGAACTTCTTGAGAGCAACCTCTTCCGCCGAGACGAACATTGGCGACCAGTGACTAGCTGCATGCCTTCCATCGGATGCATTCTGAATGGAAAGGGAAAATCGGAGATCAGCAGCCCGTCTTTGAGCACTTCACAAGAAACCGTCGACTCAACTCACCTCGTTCGTCCCATAACCGACGATCGCAGCTACGCCGAATGCGTAAGCCGCTATCAACGCACGCGACAGACGATTCATCCGTCTCGAATGCGCTGCCGTGTTTCGCTTTACTCCGTGCCCTATCATTTCGAGGTCAAATGTAAGATGCAAATAACTCTGCCCCCCACCAACAACGTTACTCCCCGGAGGCAGTGTCGGTACAATTACAATTCCCTGAGGCAACTTGTTCGATGGTCTGCACCTCCTGCTCTGCTGTAACTCCTCAGGGCAGTTCTATCTCGTAGTTCCAATGGAGATGTGCGTAACGCGATAGTTAGGCCGCTCATCGTTGATGGGGTTGCTTGCCAGTCTTCCAACGTGCTGCCAACATGGCTTGAGTACGATTGAGAGGTGCGCAAGAGGAGAGTCGACGGTGCGCGCGCATCACAGTGACATGAGAGATGCACGCAGGACGAAGGTACCATACACAGTCATGTACCTACCATACCTACCTACCTACCTACCGTATGTCATGCATACCAGCCATACAACTATGTATGTACGTAGTAAAACGATACCAACCAAGCATGCAATACAAAGCAACATGCAGTACCTACCATATACCATATCTACCTACGTACTTTATGTCACATCTATCTATCTACTTACTTCACCGTTAGAAAGAAATACTAATTCCCTTATAGGATACTCAAAGTACTGGACTCTCTACATACAACACATATATATATGTATGTACCTCTAGAGCTCTTTTTATGCATCCGAGTGAGAGCATCCATCATTCAAAGGGTATCGTGGGTTTGTACCATACCTGTGTATGTAGGTATTGTACCAATGGATGGGATGGATTGGGCGGAACCGAGTGTCCGTCGCGAGGCAGGGGAGATGAGAATACAATACCATATTCCGCGCCGCATCACTTCTTCGTTGTAGTACCTACTTGACCTAGAGCCTCGCTCCAGTCCAAATTATCTCAGCATGTCGGAGGTCAATTGACTGTCCTGGTCCACACTTACTTTCGTAGAACCTACTCGCACGTTCGCGCTCGTTCTCCTCTTGCTTGACCTGAAGGCGTTGCAGCAGGATAAGCTCGGGCTTATAATGGTGACAACACTCGAGGGTGAATGGTGGAAGCCCTAAAGCTCTATGCGTTCTCTCGTCTGCGTGTATTTTCTTGTCCCATGTACGCGGCTTCTCCTGCGCTGTGTACACGCTTTCTCAATCAGATAGAGTGGCGCACACGCCACTACACTCCAGGAATGCTAGGACGAACTTCGCAAAAAGTAGTACAATCTTTCTTAGTCCACAAAAGTCTCTAGGCTCGCTTGCATTTCAATCACCCGGAACCTGTAATTACTCCCCCGCGGTGCGCAAGCGCGCTCAAGTTGTCAAACGTGTTGTCTGCATTCTTCTCGCTTGTGATCTCTACAACTCGAGGCAGGGTGCAATGGACTATGGTCTGAATTTGCAGTTCTAACTTATGATACTATGCCATGACGCAGCTACAAACATTTTTTGTATGCTTGAGTACAGCCAGCTCACAAGCCAGCTGCTAGGGTATTCCAAAACAGTTAAGATTCAGCCATAACACATACCGAGTTATGTTTCGAACCAGCGTCAGCAGAATCGACATTATATGAAGAACAGAAAGTTGTCCGAAAGACTTGCGGTGAAAAGAAACACCTGCCACAAGAGACACTTTCAATGATTGAATGGTATTGCATCAGAAACCCCCCAAATAGTGTATTCCTCTGGTGTATTCTTCCAGTAAACCCAAGGCATAATTTCTAGCTTTTCATCATTCTCAAGCGTCAACTATTGATCAAGTCTCTACCACATTTTCCTCAGTCATTCGACTAATCTGTCTCCTCAGTCGGTGCAAGTGTTGGGAACATAGTTGGGAACAGCGTTGGTGTCAATGTAGGTGAGAGAGTAGGACTCAGTGACGGTGACAACGTAGGTGACAAAGTCGGTGACAATGTTGGTGACAGAGTTGGGCTCAGTGATGGTGACAACGTCGGTAAGAGTGTTGGGACCAGAGATGGAGTGAGCGTTGGACTCAGCGTTGGGCTCAGCGATGGTGAAAATGTGGGAAAAATGTCGATTGTAGGCTCGATGGTGGGGGAGAGGGTTGGCGATAGGGTAGGATAAAGGGTGGGCGAGATTGTGGGGGAGATAGAGGGTGATAGGGTAGGGCTCACGGTCCTATGAAATGAGACGGAGGCGATTTCAAGAGAGTAGGAGTGTGTCAGTTTGGTCAGCCATTTTCTCCCATAGTGCCCTCTTCACATCACTTACGGAATGAGTGTCGGTTCCAGCGTAGGCCCCAAGGTTGGATACAGTGTGGGACTCAAGGTAGGCCCTACTGTAGGGGCAAACGTCGGAACCAGGCTGGGTTCGACTGTTGGGCTCAAGGTCGGAGCGAATGTAGGATGAGCTGTAGGTGCGATCGAGGGATTCAAGGTGGGCTCCATGGTTGGTTCCAAGGTCGGAAGGAGAGTCGGAGATAGAGTTGGCTCTATTGTTGGGAAGGGTGTCGTTGGGATGGGCGTTGGCACTGGTGTTGTGGGCACATAGGTGGGTTGAGGTAGGGTGGGCTGGTAGGTTGGCTCGTAGGTAGGAAAGTATGTTGGCATGCACGTGCAGACCTTGACCCATTTGTCTCCCCATCCGCCACCTCCCCACGAAGGCTTGCCTCCTCCTCCCCACGAGGGAGAGTTGTTCTTTCCAGACTTGCCTCCTCCTCCCCACGAGGGAGAGTTGTTCTTTCCGGACTTGCCTCCACTGCCGAGGCGTCGCTCTCGCGGATATGACCCAGGGCCTCCAGCAGGGCCACTCCACGACGATGGCGGTGGGCCCCAAGAACCTCCCGAATGAGATCCTGCCGGTACGAGTTTGCAAGGGCACTTTTCCTTATTCCCACCCCCAACCCATCCACCTCCATTCCAACCACCACCATTCCCCGGGGGTGACCATCCAGGATGGTGCGCACTTTGTGGTGGTCGCTTGTTCATATTGCCAGAACGTGGTGGCATTTTGTTCACAACATCCTGCACCCCATATGGTAGATTGTTCATGTTGGCAGGTCTTTTGTTAGTACCATTGTGCCTCCCTCCATGCTGTCCTCCAGCACGTTGCCGCGAGTTGTGGTTGTTACGCCCCTTCTTCCTGCCGACATTTGTTGCTTTCTTTCTCCGGTTGCGACCGTTTCGCCCAGTGCCTTGTTTACGGCCAGTTCTGTACCTTCCGCCCGTGTTACTGTTGCGGGCACCATACATGGGAATTATTCCTTCTCGATCGCCTCCTTGTGTCTGCTCACCCTGTCTCTTCCTACCTTGCTTTTGCTCTTCCCTGCTATTGCCTCTGATGCGCCCACCAGAACGGCCATTCATTGACACCATACCTTTGGAAATCTCACCCGCGCTGCCAGCGCCGCTCAATGATACATCGTCTCTAGTTCTGTCTCTGACCAGCTTCTTGTTTCTTGGGCTGTTTGCGACGTTGCTCCGTCCTCCACCATTTCTTGCATCTCGTCTACTATCCACACCCCCACTATCTCCACCGCTGTACTCTCTACCATTTTTCTTTACATTTGCGCCTCTATGATGCGCTGCATTAGCGCCTCTGTTCTTCTTGTTGTTCTGTCCCAACAAAGATCGTGGGAACGCCGCACCCCCCTGACCCTTGAGCCCGACAGCAGTTGCATTATGCAGTCTACCTTCTCCTAAAACTATGTTTTCAGCCCCATCGGCTGAAACGAAGTATGACTTCATGCGCAAAAAGGAGACGACGATTAGAATCATGGGCGCTCCACTGAACAACATCGCAAATTGATGCATCCGTTCATACCTTATTGAGGATCACTGCAGCGGACACCAAGCAGGCTGCAAATACAACCTGCGATAGATTATGTCTCCTCCGCGGGCGCATTTTGGTTTGCCGGCAAGCATTCCCTCCTGCCGACGGCATCTTATGTGATAATGCTTTTCCCGAATGAAGACTACGATACCTAATCGATGGCGTCAGGAGGGAGGTGGCATCCAACTCTACTGTTATAACTGTTGTCCCTTTCTAGTCTGACGGCCTTTCATTGGGGGGGGGGGGGGGGCAACTGATTGTATGACGAGATGGGATGTTGACCTGGCTGTTTCGCACTAGTGGAAACGCTCGATTACGCCGCTCACTTGATCAAAACGAGTAGAACAGGATGCTGGACATAATGCTGGATTCACCTCTCTGGATTGATGCGCCAATTCTGTTCATCGTCGGCAATCTCTGTACACGCGGGTGCGATACCGTGAATGGAGGTATCAGGAATATTGTGTATCTCTCGCTCTCTCAAGAGGCAAGGTGTATTGAATGAAAAATTGTGTGCTGAGCTGAGCGTTGGATGGCTTGATTTTTTCAGCAAGCATCTACGTGAAGGCTATGCACACAATACTTAGTCCTATCTTGGATACCTCGGGACTCACCAAAAAATTCCTCACAAATTTCATGTTGGATCGTCATCTTTGATGGATCTACATACATATCAAGATCTACCTATGCATCATTCAGTTTACGATACTCCACAACATGACCATCCCATCTCTTATTTCGTGTCATCTCGTGTTTCCGCGACTATGAACTGATCGATATATTTTTTATCATTGTACCATGTATGGTACACAGAGAGATTATTATGTACACCACGAATCCCCCTTAGATGACAAATTTAATGAGAGAGAGTCGATCGGGACACTTTGACGCCAGAGAGCAAATGCAAAGTGGTAGTGCTGTTGACACATTATCAGTGCAAGCTGCCCCATCAAATGGCCAACAGCTGAAGTGCAGCACACTCGCCTACCTGGAGAATAGTGTCGTTAGACGCTAAACCTGAGAGGAAGCATTCGGTCAAGGCGGTATCCACAACATGATAGCGGCAAACATGCTCGCTTCTTGCACTTTGGTGCGTTCGAGAAGGAGACCAAGGCTATCATGCGCGATGTTTGCATTGTGCGCAATAGCTGCTGCAGCAGGAACCATCATGGTGGGTGTAAAATGAGCTCATGACATTGCTGAACCCCTCACCAATAAACCCCAACAATGTAACCTTTCTTCTTACAATATTATTCGCAGAACAAAAGAGGCCAAAACACCGGCTTCTATACTTTCGTTTCGGCAGCGAACGACAAGGTCGCTAGAGGAACTGGGAAAGTACTGACGGGCGCGATAGTGATGTCAGATGTGACAGGGATAGATCCAGTAAACGACCATGAAACTTACCAGCGGTCTTTGAAGAGAAAGAATGCCAAAGATGTGGACGATGGCAGAGGGCGCGAACGAGGCAGTGGCGCAGGAAGGGGAAGCGATGGAGCTGGCAACGAGAAAAATGAAGATAGAGGGGGTAGAGTGAAGGAAAACAAACAGGATGAAATCAAACAGTCACGGAAAAACAACACACTGCAGCCAAGTAGTAGGCAGGCACCACAGGTTGATGGCATAGGTGGACCAACACAGAGTGGTACTGGCGATGCATCGACCAACTTTATGACCAACTTCAAGCATGCGTGGGAAGTGAAAGGTATGGCGCCATACTACAACAGTGGCAGTAGGCGCAAGAATGGTCGCAATGGTGATAGACAGCAGCAAGCTGTGAAGAAACTTGGGAGGTATCAACAAACGCGGGGAAGAAAGAACCCGAGTGGAGGGAAGCGACCAAAGTGGACAGCGCAGAACAAAAACAGGACCAACCAAGGGCAAGGTGCCATCAAAAAGGGCAGGAATAGACGGAAGAGAAGGAACAACAACGGAGGTAAACAAAAGCGGGACAACACAAACAAGCAACACAGTGGGACAGGATATGGTGGCAACATGTATAAACGACCTCCAGGAGTTGACAACACCAACAACTGGCCGAATGGTGCGCAAACTGGCATGGGCGAGCCGCCACAAGGACAAAACATGATGAACAAGCGCCCCCCGCCGTATGCACACCATCAGTGGATGCCTCCAGAAGAAGGCAGAAAAAATGACAATTGGTCTGGATGGGGCAAGTCACGAAAAAATTCGGGTGGGAAATCAGGCAAGTGGCACTCAGGCGGAAAATCTGGCAAGGATTCCTGGAATGGAAACTCTCATGTTGGAGACTGGAACAAAAAGGCTGATTGCCCTTGCACATATGTGCCGGCACCAGCACCCCATCCATCGCCATGGAAAGCTCCCGCGTGGAGCGGTGGATCATTTCGACGAGGTAGGCGCCTCAGCGGTGGAGGCAAATCTGGCAAGGGTGAATATTCTTCATGGGGAGGAGGGGGGGGATGGGAAGCTCCTTGGGGAGGAGGGACCCATCATGGCTGGGGAGGGCACTCATGGGGAGATTCGTGGGGAGACTCATGGGGGGGAGACTGGTGGGGAGATTCATGGGCAGAGGTCATGGTCGAAGTTTGCACCTGCATGCCAACGTACTTTCCAACCACCCCAGAAACCGACGAGCCGACCCCAATACCTACGTATGAGCCTACATCGCCCATGCCCACCACATTGGAACCTACGCTGGAACCTACGCTGGAGCCGACATTGGAACCGACACTGTTCCCAACGCTAGAACCCACGATGGAACCAACCCTTGAACCAACCCTTGAACCAACCCTTGAACCAACTCTAACTCCGACAATGCATCCCACTATGGATCCAACGCTGGAACCTACATTGGAACCTACGTTCGCGCCAACCCCAGTTGATCCACTTGAAAATAGGAATTCAGATACACCCCAGCCATCTCCATCTACTACAACACTTGAGCCATCATCATCCCCAACGGGTGGCTCCCAGGGCGACGACAGGCTTGGAAATTCTGATTCAGATAGGGGATGGGATGGAGATGGGCATGACCATGGGAACCAGCTTCCCAGTAAGTGAGGGTGTGAGCGCTGCCCAGGACATCGCTCTGTGAGAACCAACCCTTGAACCAACCCTTGAACCAACTCTAACTCCGACAATGCATCCCACTATGGATCCAACGCTGGAACCTACATTGGAACCTACGTTCGCGCCAACCCCAGTTGATCCACTTGAAAATAGGAATTCAGATACACCCCAGCCATCTCCATCTACTACAACACTTGAGCCATCATCATCCCCAACGGGTGGCTCCCAGGGCGACGACAGGCTTGGACATTCTGATTCAGATAGGGGATGGGATGAAGATGGGCATGACCATGGGAACCGGCTTCCCAGTGAGAGGGTGTGAGCGCTGCCCAGGACATCGCTCTATGAGAAGGAAATGAAGCCAATCTACAGAAATGGCCCAAGGGATTGCTAAACTGTCCATAGCTGGATACTCGAGATGAATCTCATTTTTCTCTAATTTTGCATTGCATCTATGGTGGCACCACTACCCCTGTTTGAAGCTGTGGTTGGATTGAGCACAGACCATGTGGGATACCTTTTGGACGACTTCGCTGAGATCTCAGTGGAGATCAGCACCGTGCATCATCGTTTTGAATGACCACACACTCCACTTTGGTTCCCTGTACTATGCCTGTATTACACCTATATGTTGAATAAACTTACAAATATTTGTCATTATTAGATCATGATTTGTGGCATGCCCTCATTTCTGCGATGCCACCATCAAACAAGTGATCTTGCCGGTCATGCGCTCTCCTGGGGTATTTGTAAACAAAGTGAATTTTCCCCAGCCTCTCTCTAGAAACGCCACTGTTTGACACGATATCATGGATCCATGTTAGATGATGTATGGCTGTCACGCCATGGTCACACTACTTTTCATATTGTGTTGTCTGAGCAACTGCTCGGTGTATTGTACTGTTGGAAAATCTGACGGACCCTCGCTGTTGGCCGCCCACTCCTACCAGCGTTCCCACACAGGAATGCCACCCCCCCCCTCCTGCGACGGGGATCCAGCGTTGGGGTGTTGGCCACTCATCGGCTAGATAATGGTAGTAGCACGATGCTGTAACTCTCTCTCCTCTCTCTCTCTGAGTTATGTAGCATGCCAAGCGAGAGCGTACTATTGTAGAATCTAGGTATTGTACCTACCTACAGTAGGTACCTCCATATTGTACGTCCAGCTTGGCGCCTCTTGGCGAGTGGTGAATGAGATCTTTTCCCAGGGGACGAAGGATCCTGGATCCAATACTACATAATTCCTACACTAAGATTCGCGAAATAAAGCCATCACACCGAGAGCCACCCAGACCACACCCAACTGAAACACCCACACCTCCATCCATCAGCGCCAAAACGAACATACCTAACCCCATAAATAATCTCAAGCTCGCGCCGCCGCCGCTCGCCTCGCAGGCAGCGTCGCGATGATGGCCAAGGCGATTCCCCTGCTGCTAGGATTGATCGCCAACAACAATCATCGCGCCGTCGTCGCCTTCCGTCATCCCCGCCCGCTGCCATCGTCTCGAGTCCATTCATCGACATCGGTGCGGCGTCGTAGTCCGTTCGTTGCGGCCGGTCGTCCCCTCGTCGATTCCGCCGACCCTCGCCCGATCGCGGGATCTCTCTCCCGCGGGAATAGCCGGCGCACGTGGGCATCCACGACGATGGCCTCTGCCGCCTCGGATGACGCCGTCCCCTCCTCCTCCTCCTCCGGACGAGGAGTGGGAGGCAAGGTGATAGTCGTGGGCAGCCTCAACCAGGACCTGACCACCTACGCCCCCTCCCTCCCCGGCCCCGGCCAGACGTTGCTGGGGACCGACTTCGTCACCGCACCGGGGGGGAAGGGGGCGAATCAGGCCGCGGCCGCCGCGCAGATCGGGGTCGTCCGCGCCGAGGACGCCGGAGTGCACATGATAGGGAGGGTGGGGAACGATGCCATGGGACGGACCCTCCTCTCGGGACTGGCTTCGCGGGGCGTGAGCATCGACGAGGGGGAATCGATCGCGGGAGGATCGGGGGGGGCGCATCATCATCACACGGGCGTGGCGTCTATAGTCGTGGATTCGAACACCGGGCAGAACACGATAGTGGTGGCCCCCGGCGCCAACCTGGCGCTCACGGCCGCAGAGGCACAGGGGGCGGTGAGTTCTCTGCTCGAGGGGAGCACCACGACGGGCGGAGGAGGGGGGAGGGACGTGGTCCTCGTCCAGCTCGAGATCGCCCCCGAAGCCGCATTGGCATCCCTGAAGTGCGCGTCGAGGCTCGGAGCCCTGTCCATCCTCAACCCCGCACCGGCGCCCGAGGGTTGGGACCTGACCGACGAGTGGTACTCGAGCGTGGACGTCCTCGTCCCGAACGAGACCGAATTGGCGCTGCTGTGCGGCGTGGCGTCCGATGACATGGAGGGGGTGACGGGCGACGGAGAGGAGGCGATGGCGCGGGAATTGTTGGGGAGGGGGGTGAGGGTGGCCGTGGTGGTGACGCTCGGCGAGAGGGGGGCGATGATCGTCCGCAGGAGGAGGAAGGACGACGATGACAAGACGGCCACATCCTCGTCGGCGGGGTCGTCCTCGGCCATCCCCGCGGAAGACCTAGAGACGATCATGATAAGCGAACCGTCCGACCTCCCCTGCAAGTCCGATCCGGTGGTCGACGCCGTGGGAGCTGGGGACGCCTTCTGCGGCGCCCTCGCCGCGTACCTCTCCCGGGGGGTCGACCTAGAGGAAGCCGCGGTCATGGCTTGCGGCGTAGCGAGCATGTCGGTGAGGAGGAGGGGGGCGCAGGAGAGCTACCCCCTCGCGGAGGAGCTGCCGGATTGCCTGAGGCTCGACGATGGCGACGATGGCGACGGCAGCACGGCGGTCTCCTCCTCGGCGGGGGCGATGAAGAGGAAGACGATCACGTTCGTCACCGGGAACAAGAACAAGCTCGCGGAGGCGCGGAGGCTGCTGTCCGAGGGGGACGACGGCGACGACGAGCTGCCGTTCGAGATGGACAACCGCAAGCTCGACCTGCCGGAGCTGCAGGGCACGCCGCGGGAGATCGCCGTCGAGAAGTGCCGCGAGGCGTCCGAGCGCCTGGGCACCGCGGTCATCACCGAGGACACCTGCCTCTGCTTCGACGCGCTGGACGGCCTCCCGGGTCCGTACGTCAAGTGGTTCCTCGAGGGACTGGGACACGACGGACTGAACCGGATGCTGGCGGGGTTCGACGGGAACGTCGGCGCCTATGCGATGACCATCGTGGCGTTCTGCCCCGGGCCGGGGAGGGACGTCGTGCTGTTCGAGGGGCGGACGAGGGGTAGGATCGTGGAGGCGAGGGGTCCGAAAGATTTCGGGTGGGATCCGATATTCGAGCCGGCGGAGGAGGAGCAGGGAGGAGGAGGAGGAGAAGGTGGCGGTCTGAAGACGTACGCCGAGATGACGAAGGACGAGAAGAACGCCATCAGCCACAGGGGGAGATCGTTCCGGAAATTCAGAGATTTCCTGAGGAGCAATGCATCGGACATTCTGCAGGAGATGTGAGGGTTTGCCAAAAGTATGGCCAAAAGTGAGGGATGACGAGTTTCATCAGTCGCAAGAGAATTGTTATCAGAATAAGTTCAAGTAGAACCTTGAACGAACACACAACATCATGATTACAGTAAGTGCGTATCATAGTGCGTATTGTATTGATATCAATGTCCAATCAAGTGTGCATATCCGCTTGTCATGTCTATCAGCAGTACTTTATGGCAATGTCGTGGAAGCCATACATATCGATTATCGCCATACAATTTGCGGAGCAAACCTAGGCAATGTATGGTCCAAACTTGTCTAGGTCTGATGCACAGATGCTTGAAGAGGCTTCACACGGGCTTCACTCATTGGGTTTACATAGTGGGAGGGCGTCTAGTTTTTCTCTTTGCAAAGTACCCATATCCCTCAACCATATCGCTTGTTGGTTCCCCCAGACCAACAACGGCATTCCTAGCCCAACCGCTGTAAGCACCATCGTAGTCTCTCAGAGGATTGCAGTTGCAGGAAGAACAAATAGGAGTGATGCACGGCTCCTGCCGTCGTCCCCGAACATAAACGTGGCCTCCTACTGTTGGTGCATTGTTGCAATCTGAATAAGAGCAAAGAGCAGGCCAAGACTTGCCTGCGCTCTTCATCCAGCATTCCTTCCACGACGGAAAACCATACTCTGCTGGTTTGTGGCTACTAGAACCCACCACATTAGCGATCATTAGAGTCCGTGGAGTACTTGGAGTACTTGGTTTAGATCCCTGCTTCTGCTTGATCAGCCATTGCTTGAGTTTGTCAGCCTGAGAACCACTAACGAAGTTTTTTCCCATTACCCAGGAGCAGTACTCAGGATCACGATCCAAGAGCTGCCCATACGTGAGATCGGAATGTTTGCCGAAACCCACCCGATTTCGGAGCCATTTGTTGAGATTGTCTCCCTTCGACCCACTCTTGAAGTCTTGCCTCTTCACCCAATCACAGTAGGCTGGCTCAGAATCTAAAATTTGGCCATATGTGAGACTCGCAAACTTGCCAAATCCGACGCGAGTCCCTCTGTGGATTGACAAGGCAAATGACAACGACTTGGGGGTACATGCGTGGACGACCAGCCCGACAATTGATACGAGGCGCATTGTGGTTGTATTTGTTCACCCTCTCGGGCGAAGAGCAGCGATGGTCGAGAATGAACGACTTCAGGGTGCTTCAAACTTGCTTCGAGTGCTTCAAGAGTGCTTCAAGCTGCTTCGAAGGTGCTTCGAGCAAGGTCTTCGAGCGTGCCTCGAGCAACCGTGCTTCGAGTGTGCTTCGCTCTTGTGCTTCGAGCTTGTTTTGACCTCACCCTTACCAAAAGGGAATGAAAACAACTTCTTGAGATAAACAAAGATGGCATGTGACCATCACAGTAATGCAAAGACTACATCAGATGGACTCGCGACATGTACGGTGAATACCTCATGGTTCCCTTGATGCTTGCTTGATGAAAGCAAATAAAAGATATGCAGTGTTCATGGCGCGACAAGCATGCATCATCCAACATGGAACGATGGGAGTGGCATTTCTAACGATGTTTCTAGAGAGGAACACTGGGGGGGGGGGGATGCATTTTCTACACCAAGAAAGCACACGACCGGCAAGAACGCTTGTTTGACATTGTGGGAATGAGGACCAAAGAAGGACCAAAGTTGTACATATCTCAACATATCTCGTGAAAAATATGTAAGAAGTTTATTCAACATGTATGAAAGGCACGCCATCATAGAGTATTTACAGGCATTCAAATGATTCCCTCCAAAAAATATAACAGTTGTTTACTTGCAGGTACCAGCCCACCTTCCGTTTGCGTAGCAGTCTCCGACAGTACCACTGCAGCATAGTGTGGTGGGCGTACAGCCCGGCTGTTTCGTCCCAATACACTGCTGGACTGGCGAGTCTGTAATGGGCGCAGGTGTGGGTGGCTGAGTCACAGGAGACTCTGTGACAGGCTTCTGTGTAGGAAGAGGGGTCACCGGTGAGCTGGTGGGTGCGTCTGTGGGCGATGGTGTAGGAAGAGGTGTTGCAGGCGCATCGGTAGGTCCATCCGTGGGCGCAGCCGTCACAGGCGAGTTAGTTGGCGCTGCCGAAGGAGAAGATGTCACAGGCTTTGATGTAGGTAGATGGGTCACTGGTGAGTTAGTCGGCGCTGCCGTAGGGGAGACGGTCACAGGCGAGCCAGTGGGCGCGTCAGTAGGTTCATCCGTGGGCTCAGCAGTCACAGGTGAGTTAGTTGGTGCCGCCAGGGGAGAAGATGTTACAGGCTTTGGCGTAGGAAGAGGGGTCACTGGCGAGTCAGTGGGCATTGCCATGGGAGACCCCGTCACAGGCGAGCCAGTGGGGAAGGAGGTGGGAGGAGGAGTCACCGGCGCATCAGTAGGTCCATCTGTGGGCTTAGTAGTGACAGGCGAGCCAGTGGGGAAGGAGGTGGGAGGAGGAGTCACAGGCGCATCAGTAGGTCCATCTGTGGGCTCAGCAGTGACAGGCGAGCCAGTGGGGAAGGAGGTGGGAGGAGGAGTCACGGGCGCATCAGTAGGTCCATCTGTGGGCTCAGCAGTCACAGGTGAGTCAGTTGGTGCCGCCGTGGGAGAACCGGTCACTGGCGCATCGGTAGGTTTATTGGTAGGCTCAGCAGTGGCAGGTGAACTGGTAGGTTGATCTGTAGGCTCAGCGGTGACAGGCGCTGGCGTGGGCTGTGTTTCATTCAAGATTGGTGCAAAGTGATATGATTAATATGTCAATTTTGGATACAAACAGTAAGTAGAAAAAAGGTAATGAAAAGCTCGTACCTGACTTGTGGGGAATAGGGTTGGCTGAAGTCGGGACAGTTGAAGATGCAGAATAGAATGGGGTCAGGCCACAACCCGAGAATACATCAGGCCATAATACAAAGCAACCAAGGTTTGATTGCAAAACTCACCGGAGAAGGAGATGGATTTTCCAACACATAAGTGATGGCACCGTTCCACACCCTGGGGGAGAAAGTACAATCGAAATCTCCGCGGCATCCCTTGCCCTGGTAGAATGTAATCTCACCAGGGTTGGACGCGAAGACATTGCCCTCACCCCCTCCATTGGTGTACCTGATGCTCAGGCTCGACCGGACGTGGAAGGAGTGGGTGGAACCAGCCGCTAGGGCGAGGGGAGGGTCGATCGTGACTGTTCCCTCGAAGCCGCCGCCGCCTGGGGGGGGCACAGAGGCGCTCACGGACGGGTCATCGACGAGGAGGTTCCAGCCCGTGGACGAGTTCTCGGTTCCTGCGTAGTCTCCGGGTCTGGTCCAGATGCGCACGTTTCCGGTACCAGAGTTGGCGTTGTGCACCTTCATCTCGGTGATCAGAAGGTTCTGCGCCACGTCGATCTTGAAGGTGTTTCCGCCAGATCCGTTGTTGTCGAACCAGGTAGTCACTAGCTCCTGTTCACAGTCGGCGGCGCAGATGCCCTCCTCTCCTGCCTCACAGATGTCATTACCGCAACAGTTGGGAACAGTCTTCATTACGATACACAAGAGAGGAGCGAAGGGAGATACTATTATGTGAGACTCTAGATCACATAAGCACAAGATGTCGCCATGATAGCAGGGTTTCAGCCGCAAATAAACTCACCTGTCCGGCCACGCACGAGCTCGCAACGCAAGTCTCCACACCATTACAGGCGTTCCCATCATCGCAATCGCTGTCCTGGGTGCACCCGGCATACCTGATGGTGACGTCCGCAGTCCCCGTATTTTGGTTGGTGCTAATGGAATTGACCTCCACGTAAATGCTCTCGCCATTGAACGTGCTGTCGTAGACCTGCCCAGCCTGGAGCTTCGCGACGAGGGTCGACTCCGCGTATCCGCTGCCATTGTACGACTGTATTGTGACTTGGTTGGCAGCCTCAGCGGTATCAGCGTTGTGCTTTCCCTGTAGGTTGTACCCTATGTACAGGGCCGAGGTGGAGACGGGGTCGTCGATTTTGATGAGGATGGGATCCTGGGGAGTGACTCCCTCTTGGTAGTTGATCTGTCCTCCAATGGGGCCGGTGTAGATGTCCTTAATGTTGAGGGTGAGCTGCGCCTCCGGGAACCATCCCAGCTGCCAGGATTTAGCATTGTTGAAGCACATGCGCTGGTCGTCCAGGCTATAGGAGTATCCCATGAACCCAGTCTGGTCGGCGTAGGTTTGGGTGCCCTCGTTGGAGTGAGCGAGGCCGAGGTTGTGTCCAATCTCATGGAGCTGGGTAGAAGTGTACTGGCACCACCTGTTCTGGTAGACGGAGTTCCAGCTGCACAACGAGGAGACACATATCAGTAGATGGTCAGCATGGGGTTGTGAAACGTTAAGATTGGTCAGGAAAATGAAACAAGCAACTGACCTGTTGACATAGGCATAAGCAATGCCACCGAAGCTCCCATCGGGCATGCAGTGCATGACATGTGTGGCCAGGTTCTGCGCGCCGGTCCCAAACGCCGTCTGCAGGGCGGCATTCACGTCGTTTCTCATGGCCCCATCGCAATTGGTCACAGAGCAGTCGGTGGTCACCTCGACCTCACAGACTCCGTCGACGATGTTGGTCACGGTGGCGCTGCCGGAAGAACGGCTTCCGGTGGGCTGGAAGTTGAGCTTGCCGTGCGAGCAGGCCAGGTATTGCGAGTGAAGATTGACCGCGTCGGTGCCGCCGGAGACACTGGTGCCGAAGACGTCATCCTTGAGCACCGCCAGTGAGTCCGTGGGTGCAAATTGGCCGTTGTAGTTCGTCAAGGCCTGCGTGTTGGGTCCGACGTTGATCACGCGGACGGCCAGGACGGTGCGGGTCCCGACCGTGGCGAGGTGACGACGCAGCTCGGAGAGGTTGCGTTCCTGATCGGGTGTCCTGGCGGATCCATCCGCGTCGAACTTGAGGGCACGTCCGAAGGGGTTGCCGCCTCTGCCATTATTGCTCGGATGATCGTCGCTAAAATCGGGCTTGCCGCCGCGGACGTCGATGGTCGCTCCTCGGATTTGGGAGCCCTTGGGCATGCGGACGCGATCGGATCCGGACTTGCGTCCGTTGGCCCAGCCGGCGGGCGCTCCCTTGACCTCGTAGATCATTCCATCGTCGAAGGCCACGGAGAGGATCTCATCGCTGTCCTTCCGGTTTCCATTACCGTTTCCATTACCCTGGAGGGAGCGGAGGCGACGCTCGTCCGGATCGTTCTCCTTGACGGCGACGACGTAGGTCCCGACCTCTTCCTCCTCGAGATCGCGGTGATGGTGGCGAGGTGGACGGTCATTGTTGGTGGGGGCGGCGGCGGGGTCGTCTCCGTTGTGTCCGCGAAGTCCCACGGAGGAGGTGGCAGAGGCGCCGGGAGTGGCGATGAAGAGGGACGCGAGAACCGCGCAGTTCAGGATGGGAAACTTCTTCATGATCGAGAACGTAGTCGAAGGATTATATGCGCAGAAGAGGACGCGTCTTCAGTTTGAGATCGTAGCCTTGGTCTCTCCTTAGATAGAAACCCACTTCAGACTATGTGAACTGGGCTCGGTTGGTTCTCAGCTCGGACGCTTGAGAAGTGGGTGATATTAGAGACGCTTTGTAAAAAGTGACACACCGATGAGTTGGGCCGGGCGAAATGAATCAGCGTGATCGTTCCGTTTTTTGTGAGTGCAGTGTTAGTTTGGTCGTTTGGTTCATCGGCTTGCTGCGCGTGCTGGGTCGGTCAGTGTCGAGGCAGCAGTGTTGAGTGCGTGGAGTGGCGAGAGCCAGAGCCGCGCGAGAGTGCGATGCGAGATGATGCGAGCACTGATGCGAGCTGGCCCGCCTTCTCCTCCGACCTCCGATCTCCAAACTGGCTGCGTACGTGCACTGCGCGTGCTGGCTGATGGGTTGTTCCACCAGTTCAAAATGTGGAGATTCTGCCCGTGATTCACCGGTACCGCCTACCGGCCGTACGATCGAAAGGCTGTTCGTTTCTTTGGTTCTCCCAAAGGGCGGTATCAAGCAGTTTTTACGTTCGCCCGTAAGTACGCGATACATACTATCGTACGTAGGCGAGGCATGCAGGGTCGGGGCAGTTGAACGTACATGGTCAATTTGTGGTCAATAACAAATAAGGACACGTCAACTCTATCGTTTTGTCGTCGATCGCGTTCCAAACAAACGAAAGATACGTCTCGCGTCATAGTCCCCATATTTACGTATAAAATGAACGGCGAATGCGCGATTTTGAAACGGGGGATATAGTGGGGAACGATTCAATGTGGATATCAGTGGAGGAATTGATACATTATCTGTACTCCGTTTGTATGCATCTCTCAATATCACTGCCCTTATTACAGACGACCAGTATGCTATCACGGCCAGACGTATGTGTAGAATTCTAAAGTTCCTTCAAGAGTTAGTTCCAAGCACACGTAAACAAATCTTCGAGTGTGTATCATAACACATGGAAAATTGATCCCGTTTGTGTCAATAGAATGTCACATCATTTTCACATACAATTCCCGCTTATTTTATAATGCATTCCTACATTTATTTTTCAGATGCGACACGACGAAATCGACGCGTCATCGGATTTCATTTGGACACCGGTCCAAAAACATATTGCGATTCCTACTTACCTCTGGTTCTGATATCGTGCAGCCGTCTGTATTGGCTGCCAAGGCTTTTAAAGCAATACCTATTCCTACTAATGTGGGATTTATACGTGTCACCAAAAACGGGCTATTAAAATAGAGCTAATGAAAATGGTTATAATTGAATAATTGTAATTGTTCATACAATGTGATTATTATAAAAAGGAATGTAATTTGTTTTAAGTAAATTGCATACTTTCATATATCATTACCAGAATCGTCATGTTCGCATCGGTGTGACACAGGTGAATATTCAAAAATTATGGGGCGAACAAATTCATCTCGCGCCGGCGGACACGATTGACTCAGAATTGACATGACGTAGCCGTCTTGATTGAGTCTTGATTGAGTGGTGGATTGGAACGAGCGAGAGATACAAATCCAAATCTGTTCTGTCTGGACAATGGTCGCGGATAGAATGACTACATAGAAATGATGACCCACATGCACAGGTCATCTTGGGCCAAAGTCTCCACACACACTCTACCGACCACCGACTCCAATAATTGGGAGCCCACGCGGGTGAACTCTCTACACCACTGTGACACACCCCAACTGGGAGCCCGCGGGTGACGGGCCCTTCGGCCGTCAGGTCCCGAGTCCCGATGGGCAACCGTTGAATAATAGGGGGGCCCATACATGTCTACCTCGTGTGGAGTTAGATTTATCTACCACATGTCAGACTGCGCACTGCCGCTGCCGGCGGTCTCAGGCGTGCCCAAGGCCCCCACTGTCACTGTCAATTCGACCCCCTGACTGGTTTCGAGCTCTGCCTCTGCATCAAAGCAAGGAGAAGTTATTCACTCTAACAGGAGATAAAAATTGCTCAAGCGCAGTAGAGTTGGGGAGGGGTCAATGTTTCTATGTATGTCAGATTACACCTCCCATTTACCACGGAGTCTCAGGTACCAGATTTGCCATCCGGCACTTGACACCAACACCAACTCCATCTGTCACCTTCCTTAGCATTAGTACTAGTTACTAGTACAATGTCTCGGATACTCAATTGCCTACAGCCTTAGCCCATTTAGCACGGAGTCCTACAGGGGGGCTCGATAGGCCTAGATATGGTATGCTATTTTTATCCGTAGCTACGTAGAAACATACAAATTGTGCGCCCAATTTTCGCCGACCGTCGTCACCGACCTAAAAAGCGAGCAACGGCAATGGCAATGGGGTTTCCGTTCCACGATGGCTCAGTAGGTAGCACACAACCCTATCCTACATTGGCTCTAGCTCCTCGCCAACCTAAAATGCAACCACCTGTTATTATCATAAAGCCGACGCTTATCCTAGAACTAGAACAAAACAAACCACAAATTGCCTTCTCATTTCAATTTGTAATTTGTTTTGTTTCGTCGGACCTTATCATACGAAAAATACATCACTCAAAAATTCCGGCACATTTTTCATGTTCATGCCGTACTGTGGTGGGATTTAATTAATGTAAAGAAAATAGTTTCAAGTCGATATCGTTTGAAAAAGTTGATCATTGGTTTTTCATATCAAAATATAGGACCCGTTAAGCCGTCGCTTACGTTGTCTGAAATCACATCCGAAATTGCGACCCCCGATTTTGCAAATTGCATTTCAGATCGTCGATGCTTATGTTGTCAAAAATAATAATCAAAATCATGATCACTACATATGTAGGAATTAATATTGTGTCTTCGACAGTCGTGATTTCAATCTGAGGCACATCTGACGTGTCAGATGAGGCCGATGACCGTTGGTTTTTCATTTTCATATTTCGCCAGAAATCTCTCAAAAAAGGTGCTATTTGGGATTTTATTTCAGATTTACGGCCCTTATGTTGGGAAATAGAAACCGAAATCGGGGGGTCGCTATTGTCGAGGGGATACTTCGAGGACGTGCAGAGGGCCGCGGCCGGTCGTCTATGGCGCCCCAAGACGTCATGGGGCGACACGGGCAAGCGCGGCTTCATCGACGTCAAGGAAAGGACACGCTGAGCCATCACATCGACTGTATGTTGTTGTTTTGTGTGTGCGCGTGATTTACCTACGTAGGTAGGTAGATCGAAAAAAAAGGTTTCATTCAACTCAAGAGCCATCAGCCGATGCCCTCCCTTTGCACCTTCGTAGCGAGGTCTGTACTCAGCTAATTGATGCGCTAGAGATATTGGCAACTATCTACTATATGTATGGAGTCTTGCCATCCCATTATTAAGGGTGAAGAGAGCTTGCATGGGGCAAGGGCGAGGTGCAGCGTTAGCCAATAATTTGTGCGATTTTGTTCTAACATTTATCTATGTAAAAAACTGTGAGATCTAACCGTACGTAAGAGTGTCCGATTTGTGTAGAAAGTCCACCAGCCAGGAAAACAATTCCCAAAACTCAATCAGTTGAAGGCCATTTTACACCCAATGTTGGCTCTCGATACCTATCTAGTCATTATTGTTATATGATAATGATCAATAAATACAAACCAGAATACAAATCCAGCAATTTACGATTTGTTTGGATCTCAATGAGCATCGACTTAACCCCCAATGAGATTTTGAGTGTAAAATTCTACACATACACCCCCTTACTTTAGAGAAAGTCAAGAACTCTCTCCCAAGCTCATCATTGTCCTGGCAGATACCCATGGCATCAATGGAGGGCCTGAGATAGCAATGCTCCACCTGGTTGCCCACCCAGGGCCCTCAGATGGACCCATGGGGTGTGTGAGACCTGGCAAAAGTGGCCCAATTTGGAGTGTGTCTCGGCATGGCAAAAGGTGAT